>PVJX010001258.1:0-171463 GCA_004027295.1 Dolichotis patagonum | reverse complement strand
GGCCACTCTACGGGTCCGAGAGTTTTGGGTCCCAAAGAGACAGGCCAAGATGCTGCTTTCTGGGAGACTTCCTGGGGGTGAAGGGCAGGGCTACAGGCCCAAACAGACCTGAGCCAGATGGCGATCTCCAGGCAGTTCTCTGCGCATGAAGGGCGGGCCTACCAGTCCCAAACAGTCGCGCCGAGATGCAAGTCTGCGCAGACTCTTGATCCAAACAGCCCAGGCCACTCTATGGGTCCTAGAGTTTTGGGTCTCAAAGAGACAGGCCGAGATGCTGCTTTCTGGGAGACTTCCTGGGGGTGAAGGACAATGTGATATTCATAAATATGATTCTTATTTATTTCACCAATGAGGATAGCCTCAATTTGTCTGCATTTCCTATGAAGGCCTCAAGATCACCCTCCTTCATACCAGTGTAATATTCCATTGTGTAAAAATACTACATCTTTTACATCCACTCTGCAGTTGATGGGTATTTTTGTTGTTTCCAAGATTCAGCTATTACAAATTGTGCTGCTATAAACATGGGTGAACATGTATCACTGTGAGATGAACTTTTCAGTTTTTCTGGGAAAATACCCAGGAGGGGAATAGCTGGGTTGAATTGAGCTTCCAATCCTAGTCTTCTGAGAATTCTCCATATTGATTTCCATAGTGGTTGCACCAGTCTGCACTCCCACCAACACTGGAGCAGTGTTCCTTATTCCCTGCAGCCTCACCAAAATTTGTTATCAGTTGATTTCTTGATGGCAGCTATTTTTTCTGGAGTGATATGATATCTCAATGTTGTTTTAATTTGCATTTCTCGAATGACCAGTGATGGTTAAAATTTCTTCATGTATTTATTTGCCATTTGAATATCTCCATATGAGAACTGTGTGTTATTCTCAGCTTCCCATTTTTGGAGAGGGTTTTTGAATTGGCGGGGGTTGATATTTTTCAATTCTTTATATGTTCTTGATATAAGTCCTTTGCTGCTAAAATTCTTTCCCATTCTGGTTTCTTTTCACTGTGATGGTAATTTCTTTTGAAGTGCAGAAACTTTTCAATAATATGAGATCCCAGTTGTTGATTCTCTGAAGTGTTTCCCATGAAGTTTGCATTTTGTTCATGAATTCTCTGCCTACACCTATGTCTCCAACATTTCTACCTACCTTATCTTCTAGTAGATTTAGTGTTTCAGTTTTAATGTTTAGGTCTTTGATCCACCTAGACTTTAGTTTTGTGCATAGTGATAGGCATGGATGTAGTTTTAGTCTTCTGTATGTGGAGAGCCAATTTTTCCAACACCATTTATTAAAGAGGCTATCCTTCCTCCAGTGAACATGTTTAGCCCCTTTGTCAAATATCAGGTGGCTGAGTGTCTTTGTACCTATACTTGCTTCTTCTAATCTGATCCATTGATCCTCATATCTATTTCTTTGCCAATACCATGCTAATTTTATCACTGTGTCTTTGTAGTACAGTTTCAAATCAGGAATTGAGATGCCTCCTGCCTTGCCTTTATTGCCCAGGATTGCCTTTGCTATTCTAGGTTTCTTCTGCTTCCATTTGAATTTAAGGAATGTTTTTTGTAGATCTGTGAGGTATGTCAATGGTATTTTTATTGGGGATTGCATTAAATCTGTATAATAGTTTTGGGGAGTATGGCCATTTTCACAATGTTCGTTCTTCCTAACCAAGAATATGGAACATCTTTTGATTTTCTAATATCCTCTTCAATCTCCTTTTTTAGTGTAGCATAATTTTCAGTAGATAGGTCTTTTACATTTTTAGTTAGGTTGATTCCTAAGTGTTTCATTTTTTTAGATGTTATTGTGAAGGGCGATATTTCCATAATTTCTCTCTCGGTGAGTTTCTTGTTTCTGTACAGGAATGCTATTGATTTTTGAGCATTGACTTTAGCCAGCTACACTGCTGAATTTGTTTATTGCCTCTAGTAGTCTTTAATGGAGTTTTTTGGGTCTTCTATATAGAGTATCATGTCATCTGCAAATAGTGATAATTTAACTTCTTCCTTTCCTATCTTTATTCCTTTCATTTATTTCTCTTTTCTGATTGCCCTGGCTAGTGTTTACCAGAAATACGTGGAATAGGAGTGGTGATAGTGGACATCTTTTTCTTGTTCCTGATTTTAAAGTAAAAGCTTTCAGTTTTTGTCCATTTAGTATAATATTGGGTGTTGGTTTGTCATAGATGCCCTTTATAAGGTTGAGGTAGACATCGTGTATCCCGAGTTTCTGAAGGGTTTTTATCATGAACATGTGTTGGACTTTATGGAAAGCTTTTTCTGCATCTATTGAGATGACCATGTGTTTTGTGTTTTTGGCTCTGTTGATGTGGTGTATTACATTTATTGATTTGCATATGTTAAACCATCCTTGCATTCATTGAATGAACCCCACTGGTCATGATGTGTAATCTTCTTGATAATTTACTGCATTCTTTTTTCCAGTATTTTATTGAGAACCTTTGCATTTATGTTCATTAGTGAGACTGGCCTATAGTTCTCCTTTTTGGTTGGGTCTTTCTCTGGTTTTGGTATCAGAGCAATACTTGCTTCCAGGAATGCTTTAGGGAGGATTGCTTTCTTTTCAACTTCATTGAAGAGTTTAAGGAGTATTGGCATCAAGTCTTCTCTGAATGTCTTATAGAATTCAGCTGTGAATCCATCAGGACCTGGGCTTTTCTTTGTTGGTAATTTTTTTAATTACATTTTCAATTTCAATAGCTGACATTGGTTTATTCAAAATTGCTATATCTTGTTGGTTGAGCTTTTGTAGTTCATATGTTTCTAGAAATATGTCCATTTCCTCTGTGTTTTCTTCTCTATGTGAGTAGAGATTTTCAAAGTAGGTGTTCATGATCTTTTGAATTTCCATGGGATTTGTAGTAATTTCCCCCTTTTCAGTCCTATTGCATGAATTTGGGTTTTTTCTGCCTTTTTCTTTAGAAGGTTAGCTACAGGTTTGTCAATTTTGTTTATTCTCTCAAAAAACCAGCTTTTTGATTCATTAATTCTTTGTATTATTTTTTTAGTTTCAATTGCATTGATTTCTGCTCTAATCTTTACTATTTCCTCCCTTCTGTGAGCTTTAGATTTAACTTGCTCTTCTTTTTCTAAAAGCTTGAGATGAAGCATTAGGTTGTTTATTTGTGCTCATTCTGTTTTCTTGACATGACAATTTACTGCTATATATTTCCCTCTTAAGACCGCTTTCATTGCATCTCACAGATTACAATAGGTCATTTCCACATTTTTGTTGAATTGTAGGTATTGCTTTATTTCTTCTTTAATTTCCTTTGTAGCCCACTGGTTGTTCAAAAGGTTGTTATTTAATTTTCATGTATTTATGCAGGTTTTGCAATTTCTTTTGCCATTAACTTCCAATTTCAGTGCAGAATGGTCAGATATTATGTGTGGGATAAGTTCAATACCCTTTCATTTCCCATAAAACATTTAAGAATGTTTTATGGGATAATATATGGTCTATTTTGCAGAATGTCCCATGGGCAGCTGAGTAGAATGTGTATGATGTTGTGGTTGGGTGGAACACTCTGTAAACATCTACTAAGTCCAATTGCTCACAGATATGATTCAGTTCTATTATTTGTTTGCTGATTTTTTGTCTAGTTGATCTATTTGTGACAGTGGGCTGTTAAGGTCACCTTTAATAATTGTGTTCTTGTGTATTTGGTTTTTCATGTCCTTTAGTATCTGTCTTATATAATTGGGTGCTCCTGTCTTTGGTGCATATATATTTATAATTGTTAGTTCTTCCTCTTGAATTTTTCCACTTACATGTATGTAGTGATCTTCTTCGTATCTTTTAATCATTTTAGGTTTGAAGTTCACATTGTCTGCAAATAGAATAGTTACCCCTGCTTTTTTCTGGGTTCCTGTTGCATGGAATACTGTTTTCCATCCTTTGACTTTTAATCCATGAGTTTCTTTTTTATTCAGATGTGTTTCTTGTATACAGTATATTGTGGGATCGTGTTTCTTGATCCATTCTGTCAACCTGTTTCTTTTGACATGTGAATTGAGCCCATTTACATTTATGGGTATCACTGATATGTACTGGCTTGACTTTGCCCTGTTGTGTTCCTATTGTTAGTTTCCTGCTTTTCTCTATTTTTTTACTTTCCTGTCCAGCCTGGTGATTTCTTTCTGTTGTTCTGGAGATTGTGGTCATTTTTATCTCTACCTAGGATGTACTTCAGCACTCTTTCTAAGGTTGGTTTGGTGGATATGAATTTCTCTAGTTGTTCTTTGTCATGGAAATATCTTGTTTCTCCATTAAATTTGAAAGACAGTTTTGCTGGGTACAACAATCTGAGTTGAAATTTGTTTTCTTTTAGGGCTTGAAATACTTCACTCTAAGCTTGTCTTAACCTGAAGGTTTGCACTGAGAAGTCTAGAGTGACTCTAATAGGCTTTCCTTGATAGGTGAGTTGTGTTTTTCTCTAACAGCTTTTAGTATTCTGTTTTTATGCTGTATGTCTGAGATCTTAATTATTATATGTCTAGGTGTAGGTTTATGTTGGTTATGACTGTTTGGTGTTCTATATGCCTCACTTTTTTGTGTATCCAATTTTTCCCTATGTTTGGGAAATTTTCTGCCATTATTTCTGTGAACAGCTTATGTCCTTGGCATTGACTCCTGCCTCCTCACTCATGCCTATTACTCTAACATTGTTTCTCCTGGCATCATCTTGTAGCTGTTGGATTGTCATTTCATGCTGCTTTGTTGTTTTTATAAGTTCTACCCTTTCAAGATCGCTATCTGTGATCCTGTCCTCAAGTTCTAAAATTCTATCCTCAGCTTCATTTAAATGGCTTTGCAGGTTTTCAATACAATTTTTTGTTTCTTGCATATCTCTTTCAATTTGTTTCATAGATTCTGCTTGTTTTCTGCGTTGTTCATTCAAAGTTTGAGTCAATTTCTCATGCTTCTGTAGTTTCTTATCTATTTTTTCTCTAGCTATGTTGAGCAACTCATTTACTAAGGTTCTTACATTTGTCTTTACATTAGACATTATTTGTAATTTGAGTTCCTCTATAGCCTCATGGATTTGTTTCTTTACTTCATTTGCTATCTTTTCAGAGATTTCTGGTGTATGACTTTTAGGCTCCTCTATTTCATTATTGCCTGCCCTTGCCCCTGATGGACTAGATGTTTGGGATTGTATTTTGCCTTTTTGTTTAGGCATTTTCACCTTTTGGGTGAATTTCTGGTCTTTCTATTCCAATAGTCACAACTTTCTGCAGTGTGTGTTTTAGGGTTGTACTGTGTGGTTGATGTTTGTCAAATTGCTGGGTACCACAGTGAAGAAGAGATCCAGTCACCTGAATTCCTCCTACCATGCCTGTTGGGTGTGTCTTGTATTCTTTTTTGGTTAACTAGTCTAGAAGTATTGATGTAGGGCAACTCTTAGTTCCTGCTGTTGTTATATCTTTGGGTTGTTGCAGGTCACCAGGTCTCCCTGGCTATAGTATTTTCATCAGCTGAGGCCCTACTGTGTCACTGGGGGTCTCATAAGTTCTTTTAATTTCCTCTAAGTTGGGGGGGTGATATTGGTGTACTCCTCAACCTGTCTGATGTTCTCTGTGTGGGGGGAGGGAGTTACCCACTCGCTTGCCAGGTTAGCCAAGGTCTTACACTTGGAAGGAGTTTCACTTCCACTCCTATTTACCCACTGCAAACCTCTATTGTGTGGGGGCAAACTCACCACACTGATTGAAGCTTGATGAGGTCTTCTGTTTGGGTTCCTGAGCCTCTCATTGAGCCAGCATGGTAGTCCACTGTAGTCCAATGTTCCCAGTGGAAGGGTGGGTCCAGCGGATACATTCTCAGGCAGCTCAGGCCTGTGGCTGGCTTCCTTTGTTCCTGTAGGAGGGGAGGGCCCAGCAGTGGCAGTTCCAGGCACTTCAGGCCCTCCACCATGAGTCTCCAGGATGTTTCTTGTGGGCAAAGGGCAGGCCCAGCAGCCCCAGGCAGCTCAGGCCCTCAGCCACAGGTCTTTGCAATGTTCCCTGTTAGCAAAGGGTGGGCCTAGTCTCATATTCTGTTTTATGCTGCATTTCTGAGTTCCTGATTATTATATGTCTCTGTGTAGATTTATTCTAGTTATTACTGTTTGGCTTTCTTTCTTTCTTTCTTTCTTTCTTTCTTTCTGTACTAAGGATCAAACTCATGACCTCACGCTTATCAGGTAAGTGCTTGAGCCACTGAGCTAAATCCCTGGCCCCTCTGTTTGGCATTCTATATGCTTCCCTTATCTGTATATCACATTCTTTTCCCATGTTTGGGAAATTTTCTACTATTATTTCTGCAAATTTTTTTTGTAATTTGTGTTGATTCCAGCACTTTTATTGACATCTAATAGCCTTATATTGTTTTTCTTTGAATTGTTTTGAAGCTGTTGAATTATTTCATAACTCCTAGTCATTTTTAAAAGAACTTTCTTTTTGTGATCACTAGCTGCAATCCTTTCTTCAAGATCTGAAAGTCTATCTTCATTTTCATTTGAGTGGTTTGGTCAGCTTTAATGGAATTTTTAATTTCCTGGATATTTCTTTGAATTTGCTTCATGTATTCTATTTCTTTCCTCTATTGTTCATTCAAGGTTGTCATCATTTTCCTGTGGTCCTGTACTATTTTTTTTTAAATCTATGTCTTCTCTAGATATGCTAAGAAACTCCTTTATTAAGGTTGTCATTTCTTTCTTTACCTGACAGATTTCTAATCTGATTTCCTCTTTAGCTTCATGGATTTGTTTCTTTATTTCACTTGCTATCTTTTCAGAAATTTCAGGTGTATGTCTTATAACATCCTCTATTTCAATGTCTCCTGTATTTGTTCCTAATGGATTCAGAATTTGAGATTGCTTTTTACTTGTTTTGTCATTTTCACCTCTTGGGTTATGTTTGTTTGTTTGTTTGTTTGTTTGGTACCAGGGGTCAAACTCACAACTGCATGCTTGCAAGGCAGGTGCTTATGCAGCTGAGCTAAATCCCCAGCCCCTACCTCTTAGGTTAATACTTTGGCCTTTTCAGCCCTGCTAATCTGAGCTATCCATTGTGTGTGTCTTAGGGTCCTACTGTGTTGTTGATGTTGCCCAATTGCTAAGTCCCACAATGTAGGTGAGGGGTCAGTCACCTGAATTCCTCCTACTGAGCTTATTGAGGGAGTTTTATATTCTTCCTAGGTTGAGTAGCCTAGGAGTATTGATGTAAGCCAACCCCTAACCCTTATTGTTACTGCAGCTTCAGGTTGTTCTAGGCTGCCAAATCTACCTGGCTATAGTGTGTGCCTTATCTTGGAACCTATTGTGTCACTGGGTGTTTCATGGGCCCTTTTAAGTTCCTATGAGTTGGAGGAGGCCTTGCCAGACTCGTCAATGTCCTACAGCTAGGGGGTGGGTTCGCTGCTGCTCCTGTTTACCCAGTGAGGTCCTTTACTTGAGGGGGAAACTCACCATAATTTTGCTGGCCTGCAGACATCCTCTGTGTGGGGATAGTGATTGCTGAGGCTCCCACCATCACAGCAAGGTACTACAGGTGGTAGAGTGAGTTTCTGGTGGTCTGTTGGCTGCTGAGGTTTTTTTTGATCAGTAGGAAGGCAGCTTTAAATGTTTTAAAAGCACTCTTTAACCACACAGTTTAAAAACTTCCATGTTTCCTTAAGTTATATGATGTTTTAGTTAGCTACTGAAACTACTTTTTTACTTTCTTTATTCTGTAGTATTTCTCTCCATTCGGCACATTAAATATTTAGGGTTTCTTGAAATTTGTGTTTAAATTCTAGAATGCCAAGAATTTTTGTCTGGTTTGTTCCCTGTGGTTTTCTTTGAAGCAGTAAGCATGTCTGGTGCCTAAGAATATATCTAACAAATAGATAAATATGTACAATACATTATACATTATTTTGAAATATCAAACTGTGATTTTAAGACTTACAATAGGATTAGGAAAGGAGTTTAGGGATTGAGAGAGTTTCATAAGATGCATCTTCCAGAGCAAATTTGTGCATGGTGAGCCTATTATTTTCAACTTTTATTTGTCACTATACAAAATGGGAATCCAGTCTCAGCATGTAGAACACTCAATTTGAATGGGGATGAATAAGATGACAGGGCATCATGTAGCCAATTCCACAGTCAGTTTGAGATTACATTCAAATGAGCATTCCTAATTGTCCATCATGTGTCTACTTTTTAGATTGACCTTTGAAATAAATTGTGGTTTGTCTTCAGTTAAATTTCTTGTGAGTTGTCTAAACAAAGTCTTTGACATGTGTTCATTTTACATTTTTATGACAATGAGTTTATCTTCAAATATTTAGAAATGAACATATGTTTGCTGTAAGAAACCATAGATTCAGTCATAAGCAATAGGTCTTTTTAATATTTTTATTGATGCTAGATGTA
The DNA here is from genome assembly GCA_004027295.1 of Dolichotis patagonum. NCBI lineage: Eukaryota > Metazoa > Chordata > Mammalia > Rodentia > Caviidae > Dolichotis > Dolichotis patagonum. The sequence goes on along the minus strand of PVJX010001258.1, from coordinate 163,030 downwards.
TATGTTTCTCTTTATAAATATGCAGAGAATATAGTCATGCATCAATCTCTGTTCATAAAAACTTTTCAAGACCTAACTTGAAAATAAATAAGAAAATATTTGAATAGGAAGTTAAATCAAGGCAGTAGTAGAATACCAGAGGAAAGAGTTTAAAATGGATTTATCAGACTAAGGACTTTAGGTGTGGTTTTAAGGGCTTTGACCTCCATTGGAATTTGTGAGGCAAGATCACCACAAGATCACTGCTTCATAACTCTTATCAAGCCAAGGTTATCTCTCTTTATGCTGTCTTGTATATTCTTCTTTCTGAGCAACTCAGGCTCCCTGGATTGGATAAGTCACTTAAAACTTAAACCCTATTGCAAATTATCACACAAGTACTAGAAGGGCTCTCAGGTATGTTTTCCTGCATGATTTTATTCCCTTGGCTGATAACTTACTATTAACTATTATATATTTGCCCTGGGGAAAAACAGAAGATATTGTGGATCAGGGTTAAATTCAGATGTCCAGAGAGTAAATAAACTTTAGGCTCTTCTAGAGTTATTTTCTTAGCTGCCAAAATTGAGAATTTTCCCTTTGTTAAAAGGAACCAAGGATCAATATTATATTCCATGAAGGTTTATAATTTGATGAATCTTAAAGTCTGAACACCTAGAGTCTTGTGATGGTTAAAATAAGGATCTTCTCATAAGAACTAGTCAGTTCTTATTCCAGTTATTAATTTGTTATTCATGTCCCATCTCTGTACTCATGACAGAATTGTGTTCATATGAGTCTTTTCTTTATTTGAATACGTTAAATATTAAACAAACAAAGTAAAAACAGTTATACAGAAAGAGGAAGATTTTGAAACACTTACAATAAATTCATTTTACCTCGTTCCACCAGGGTCAATGTTCTGCATAAAATTCCTCAATCGCAGTTCAAGGAAGGTCCAAGACTGATGATACAATCTGCCATGACTTTTATGGCACAAATATAAGCACATGGCTTACATAAAATGAGTGTATTTCCCTCTCAATGCACCTCTAAGATCAAGGCTTTGGAATGTGTGCACTTCTCTTAAAATTACGGTGGTGCAATGCGTAATGTGTCGTTTGATGAAAATCTTCTCTGTGTTTTAGTTTGAATGGAACCTACATGACAATTTACACAGGGCATAAAGCCTCCAGGGACTTTTGTAATGGTAACCTCTTGAATATGCTAGTGTTGTAGTCAGGGGTTGTGCAGAGAAGAATTACAATCAGGACACAGAATTTATAATATTATTTTATGATGGTCACCTAGAGTTTAACACAAGAAAGTGCAGGAAATATGTCCACAACACTAAAGACTCAGAATATTCAGCCAAGAGCCTGGATCCCACAGCAAGGCCCAAAGGTCAGTGGTGGAAGCTAGAAAGTCTATGCCAGTGGGGTGAAGGAGAAGTGCTGATAGGTTGAGAATTCTACACTGGAGCTGAGAAGTCATGCTCATAATACAGACCACGGCTGTCCTGAAAGGCACCACAGCCATCCTAAGCAACACAGAGGTCCCGAGGTCCTCCAAGAATAAGAACATTTGAGTACATGCCAGAAAACAAGCATGACAAGTTTGTCCTGGAGATTAAGCAGCCATGTCTTCCCCTCCATATTCCCCTCCAGGAAGCAATGCTCAATGTAAGGACCAGAGCTCTTCCAAAGTGAACCACAGCCACTCTCACCAACAAGGCCCTGAGCGCCTCTGATGATAATGGCTGAACTCATACTGGGGAAGCTAGTCATGATGAGCTCCTCCAGGAGAACCAATGGTTCAGAACAGCAACACTTAGAGAAACCCACAATGCCTAGCTTCTCCTCCACATCTCTATTTATGCTGACAACTTTCCTCATGTGAAACTCTACATTCAGCACCATGCTGATTTAATTCAGCTGACATTAAATTGACCACTAGTTTTTAATCCATAACAACTAGGCTTTGGATATTTAACTGTTAATAACTCTAAACATCCAGTTTCAACAAATCAAGAGTCAATTTCAATAGCTATTATGCATTTGCATACTTTGGGATGGAAGTCTAGAAATTCCTGAATGAACACCTACTTCTTCAAATGTAGCAGCATAAACAAGGTGCAAGTGAAAAAGTAGAAGGATAATATTCACAAGTAAAGATAATGAAGGTCCACAATGCCTGGCATCTTACTGAAGTACTGAGGTTAAAGAATCTTGCAAGGAAAGAATGTGGGTCATGTTTATTCAAGTTTCCTGCTGCTCATAGAGCACTTTCCCAAATAGGAATAATGGGAGGTAAAATGAAACAAGTACACTGAACACCGGGTTATAATGTCATTACTTAAATACATAAATACTTCAGTCTTTAATTACAACCCTGTATCTAACCCTACCATGTGAGCAATGTGGAAAATAGTTTTAGATTTTGCTATAAACTTATCCAATAATAGGAGCAGATATTTACTTAATATTCTCATCTATTCTTTCTTGTGCATCTCTCATTAATAATAACAAATATTTATTAACTTCAATTTATAGGTTATTGGTGCTTTGGAGCTTAAAGTAGCAAAATATTTTGGAAGTAACAGAATTGGAATTCAAACTCTGGCAATTTTAGATCCCATAGGTTGATCACTATTCTTTAACTTCACTTATTTGTTGAAAAAGTTAACATAGATATTGTAAAAAGCACAACTTGAAATATGAGAAAATGTTTACTTGGATAAATCAAATGCATTAAATGCAAGAGAAAATAATCATGTGTCCTCTAAAATCTGTTTTCCTTCCAATCTATTTAGAAGTTATGGTTCAATGGGAAATAAATATGCAGCAAAAATCACAAATTCTGCAAATTCAATAAAATTATTCCAGTAAGTGCCCAGAATCCTCAGCAGTGGTAATATATAACAGTTTTATACTAATAGTTAACTTACTAAATATGTACTCAAAATAAGCCATTGTTCCAAGCACTTTACATGTGCTAACATATTAAGTATTTATAAAATCCCTGTGAACTGGGCATTCATATTATTTCCCATTTTACAGATGAAAAAGTTGGGGCACAGGAAGTTAGGGAAATACTTGAATTTGAGCATTACCCAACTCTAGAGTTTCATTGCAGTCCATTTTAGGAAAGTTTAAACTATATATTTTACCCTATGGGCACCATTAGTAAGGTTTCCAGATCCTAATTGGGTGCTCAATACTTGCATCTGTCTGCATAGCTCTTCTCAGTATTGGCAATGAAGCTTCACATACCATACAGGCATAATGTGCCTGTAAGGAACACAGAGCTCTTTTGGGATACACTGTTCCACAGATGAGGAAAGTAGTAATTCAGAGAGTCTAAATTATTACTCCAGGTGGCAAAGTTAAAAAGGGCAGAAATGAGAATTGGAAACTGAGCCCTCTTGCTCCTTGTTGATGTCATCATATTTCTTGAATCTGGCAAATGACAAAATAGTAATTTGAAGTTCACATATATCTGCTTTTAAAAACAAGCTATGGGCTGTTAAATTAAATCAGGGTTACTGCTTCACTGACAGAACCTGGAACAAGGAAATTACACGGAGCTGTTTTCAGGGACCCATTACAAATATCTTGGGTCTAAGTTGAGAACATACTCTGAGTGGCTTATAAATGCAACAAGGAAAGTTGAATCTGTTCACAGGTTAAGTTTCTACTTCTCTAACTAGAGAAGTGTTTCTAAAATTCTAGTCTGCCCCCTAGCCACCTTTGTGATTTTTGTCTGATCAATATATCACCTCTGATACTCAACATAATATGTTTTCTTCAGGAAACACTTTTTATCTAATCTAAACAATAAAATCTGAAAGTACATTTTAATAACATGTGAATTTACAGTTTTGCAAATACACATTAAAATAAATGTTAACCTGAAGCATGTATCAAGAAATGGGGAGAAGTAGGATGTTGGTCAGGTAAAAGAGGACTTAGCAGTGGAAAACTGGGCCAACAAACTCTAGGTTTCTGGTATTATTATACTTTTATTTTATATTTGCTCAAACAGTAGCAAGGCTTGCTTTTTCTGAAAAATTTTAATGAGATGGAGGGAAAGCTTTATTCATGTACCACTTAATGAAGAAATATGATAGGCATTCATTATGACAATCAGGATCAGAGAGTTCAAATGTGAAATTCTGCATGAATATAAAATTGAGCCTTAGCTGAAGTGCAGAACTGAAGGCTTTACCAATTGTTTTGGCCTGTCCTGTGGTGGTGGTGGGGTTTGAAGTTATTGGCTGCTGAATTTTGAGAATGGTGCTGCATTTCTCCATCAGTATTTGAAGACCATACATAATTCTCTGCATTGCCTCCCTCCCAAATTCATACTGAAAACACAGCATGATTCTGACTTGAAATCTAGATACAGAAACTGCAACAGACACGCAATAGGGGATTCCCAAAATGTCATTTCTGAAACTCAGATTGTTTCCATCCACTAATACAGTTGCAGTTTCCTAGCTTCATCATTTACCTACACACACACTCTCTATGTGTTTGTATACATCTATTGTGTAATTTTCAAAGACTAGAACATCATTATTTGGTTTAATACAGTCACTACAATAAGCAGTCATTGTTATTGTCATTTTCATTTCATAATGGAAAAGGAGGCTTTTAAAAGTAATTTTATTACTTGCTCTAAGATTAAAAAAAATGATGGAGTTGTGATTTAAATCCAATCTCTTAGGTTGATTTAAAGGTGGCTACAGAGCATGTTCTACTTCTTCCATTGGAGAGAGTGTGGAGTCTAATTTCCCTTCCTCAAGCTTGTGCTAGATTTAATGACCTCCTGGTGAATGGAATGCAATGGGAGTTGGCTTTTGGAATTTCCAAGGCTCAGGTCTAAAAAATTTGGAAGTCTCTTCCCAGGCCTCTGTGACACCCTGTTCTCAGGACATGTTCTTTTGGAATGCTCTGCCTTGGAAGTTGCTTTCAAGAACCCTAAGTGGCCTCATGGAGGGGATCACTGAGAGGTTAATTGAGACTTTGAGGTGACAATCTTGGTTGACTCTCAATGAAGAGCCAAGAGCAACTTTCCAATAATGTCAATGAATCATCTTTCATACCTAGCCCAGTTAATTTCTGTAGCTATTTGATTGCAAGTGTGTGAGAGACAAGTAATTTCTGGTGGTAACAAGAAATTACCACAAATGGAGAGGCCTTAAACAACAGAAACTTGCTCTCTGTGTTCTTAAGGGTAGAAGCCTGGAATTAAGGCATCAGAGAGTTTTTTCATTGTAAGTTCTGGTGAAAAATCTTTCCTTGCCTCTTCTAATTTCTAGTGATATCAGGCATTCCTAGCATTTTGGTAATATCACTCCAGTCTCCACCTTCTTCCATCTTCACATAGGCATTTATTTTGTGTGTCTCATTTTTTTTCCCCATAGGGACACCAGTCATTAGATTTGGGATCCCGTCTAAATCCAGGATAATTTCACCTTCCCAAGTGCACACAGCAAAGATATTATTTCCAATTGAATTATATACTGAAGGTTGGGATAAGCATGAATTTGGGGGATATTGCCAGTTTACAAGAGTCTAAGTATGAATTATATAGTCAATCTCTTTCTGAAATTAACTCATAAAATCATAAGCATACTAAAGTTGTTGTTTTAAACCACTCAATTTTGGGAACAATTTGTCACAGAAAAATAGAAAGGTCTATCTTTTCATTATTTACACTTTCTTTCTTCATGGAACCTAAAAGTTTGAAGACTCACAACAAATATTACAAAAATTAGATTTTTACTTCTTACATCATAGAGAGTTAGATTTATGAACTACCAAGAATAGCACCTCTCCATGGGCTACAGTTAATATATATAGCTGGTTTTGTTATTATTAATGTCACTATACCACAAATTTTATTTAAATGTATCTTTCAAAGCAGAAAATCTTAATCTTGTCTCTACCCATTTGAATTAAGTTTCTCAACATAAAAATGTTTAATTTTTATGTTTAAACTGTAATTTATTGGGATTATCCCAAAGTGAAACCTAATTCTTAGAGTATGAGAACACATTCTGAATTATGAAAAAGTAGAAATAAGTTTTCATAAGTTAAATAGATGCTTCCAGTTTTGCCAGAAGAAATATATTTTTGAAGTGTGTGTGTGTGTTTCTGTGTGGATGTGTGAACATATATACACATTTGTGCACCACATTACAGTAAAGACGTCATCATTATCTTAGCAAATGTTGTGTTCTCTATTATATTTTACAAGTCAGGGGATTATTTCTGCCTGTTTTTTGAAGCATCAAATATTTTCCCATTCCTCATGAATAGATAATTAAGAACAGAGACTCTGCAGGGAGAAAAACTAAAAAGAAATTAGACAATGGAGAATGATGATGAAACTACTTACTTCAATTGATAAGAAAATAAAGGGTAAATGTTTCCTAAAGACAAAGTCCACAGGAAGAACAGGCCATGGTGACTAACGTTGAATAACATCCAAGAGATTCTCAACCATCTGCCTCATGACCAAGTTCATTTGAATTCTTTTTTGTTTTTGGTGCATGTGTCTCCCTATTCCATTTTTCTTATCCTGTCACATCTAGGTCTGTTATTTTTTGCCCCATTGTTTTGTTCTTTTCATTTTTCTCAGTAATGCAGTGGCAATTTTATAAGCCATTTCAGTATTTTTAAATGTGTGTTTATTAAATAATTTTTCATGAATTATTAATTATTCACTGGTTTTCTTAGATACATACATACATACATACATACATGTATAAATACATAAAATTGCCTAAACAAATTACATATAATTTACTACTCTCTTTCTGATAATTCTTATAATTTATTTTTCCTTGAAACTACTATTGACACAACATTTTTGATTATGCCCTTAACTGTGGGTCATATTTTTAGTTTTTTTAATACAAAACAAAATAGACTGGGGCTGGGGATTTAGCTCAGAGGCATAAGTGCCTGCCTGGCAAGTGTGAGGTCATGAGTTCGATCCCCAGTATAAAAAAAAAAAAAAAGACCACATGCTCTCTTGAAAGAGAGCAAATAATTGCTATTAATTGCAATTCATTAATTGTTATTGATTTGGGAAGATCTATTTTGAATTAATGAAGAGTTCAATTGAATATATACGTATATTTTTATGAAGTGTTAAATATTTTAAAAGTATGCCACTTAGTCTTTAGATATCTAATTTAGAAACGATCATGTATAAGACCTTATTCTAAAGCATTAAGAATAAAAATTTACTTACAAGAATATTTCTTCAAATATTTCTCAAGGAAAAAGTATTCATAATGAAAGAACTATGCTTCCAGTGAAAGTTAAATGTGCTGTGAAAGTTGGAGGGAAGGTGGGAGTATTGAGTATCTGGTCCTCCGACTGTCCTATAGTGACCCTATATGGCCTTCATGTGTGAGCAAAACCCAAGAAATCACTTGTAACAAGGAAGTGAAATTATCAAAGTTAATGGTGTCTGTCTTTACAACATGAATAGGAAAACAAACAAAAGGCTACACCTACAAAAACTAAAACCTGTAGAGGAGACCAAGGTAGGTCTAAATGGAGAAGATAAGAAAAAGGTTTAATGCCATCATGTGATGTAAATGCCATGTTTTATGGCAGCTCAACTCTCACCCAGCTGTAAACTCTTTAAACAGCTGTCTCAAGGGGAAAAGACTTCAAGGTAATTCTTAAAGTAGCTTCCTTTTATGCCATCATTAAAACATCTGGTTAATGTGAAAGATTAATAAGAAAGAAAATGATTTCTTCAGCCACACTTCGGTAATTTTTTACCATAAATTCAGATAAGGTCTGAGTTTAGGTTCATCTTTTCACTATGAACAAAGACCTTTCAATGAATGATCATAAGGAAAACCAAACTAGAAAGTAAATTAAATGATCACTATAAAACTGGCCTCTTTTGAATTCAAATAAATGCCATAAATCAAGCAAAATACTTTGCATGTACTCAATAAGTATTTAAGATACAAATTTATGAAAATTCATACTGTGCGAGTTGCACATTGATGTGGGGAGAATCCCCAAAGGTTTGTTCACATGTATCATGAGACAAATTCAATTGTACCCTGAAAGAAACTATTTGAATTTTTAAAAAAAAATTGTGAGGATTTAAGGCTTTATTTACAGTTAATATATCCAAGAGACTCTTTCCTTCTTCTACAACATAGAGTGTTTTTTAAAAAAGTTGTCATTAGATAGTCAAACAAAGAATAATAAGAGGGTTACAAAAAAGAAACAATGAACTGTGTAAGCTGCAAACACGAATGCCACAAAATTCATCATGTCTTAGCCAGTTCTTCTTCCAAATATGTCGTTTGCATTAAGCTCGCCACTATAATTGCCCAATGAGCTCAGATCTTATAATGAACTTTTTGGTTTACATATACTCAACTAATCATGAGACTCCCTTTTCCTTAGTTTTCTCCCTGTATCCATTGCCATGATTTAGGTCCTCATCTTTTCATATCTGGCTGTTTCAGATGGAGTCCTTTAGTCCAGTACATCTTGTCAATCAAAGCTGTCTCCCATTTATTTTTTTTTCAAGTTGAAGTCTTTATTTTAAATTTTTAGTTCATAAGTGATAAAGGATACTGGAAGAGAAAAATTTGAGGAATAGAATTTTTTTACTTTAAACTGAGTTTAAATTTATAAACACAATTTAATTATGGGTTACAGTGCATATTTCAATACATTTATACAATGTGTAATCATCAGATGAACAAATCTGGGTGAATAACATGTTATCACCTGAAATATTTACTATTTGATTGTATTGGGAATATTTAAAATCTGACAAAAGATATATTGTCTCCCTAGTGCAAAAATAAATAAATAAGATCCAAAATGTACAACAGATATGTGAAAATGAAAGGGAAAGAAAATGGTCATAAGGAAAGAACAACTGGGATAGGGGAAAGGAGAAAAAGAAGGAAAAAGATTCTATATACACATACGTATACACATATATGTGTGTATATAAAGACATACAAGATAGATAACTATAGATCTCTGTTCATCAAAAAGAACAATTGTCTGAATGATCATTATTTTATGCCTAAATCCTGTAATCTGAACCATTACTTTCAAAATAACAATATGCAATGTATTAACTAGTATTAATTTCTTCTTTCTTTTTTTTTTTTTTGGAAAAATTCGGCATTGTTTTTATCCTTTTTGTACGTTTTTAAAAGTAAAAAAAAATCTGACAAAAGCTGTTTTAAAATTTAGACAATCAGTTTTCGTCACTCAGTTATCCTATTACACTACAGATGATTACTCCCACTTTAAAAAAATACCTTGATGTTATCACATCATTTCGTCATTTAACATTTAGTGGCTTCCTATTTCTCAGTGCATTGAGTCTAGTTCTCTGGATTTCAGGAATTAAAACTGCATTTTATTTTTATTTTTTTAACTTTTTAAAAAAATTTTATTTAAAGAGGAAAAAAGCAAAACAAAAAAGAAAGGGTAGAAATAATACAAAATTTCAAAGAAAACGTTAAGAAATCACTACTTGATAGATTACATATTGTCTTCTTAGAAACAATTGTTCATGTTACAAAATTAAGGCATACAAAGTGAAGAAACAGTGAGGCTGCAAACAGTTCTGTTCAATGATTCAACAATAAGTTGGTAATACAGTTATCAATCCCACACACTTAAACATACATGCAGTTATATCCTTTAGAGCATTTTCTTTTCCTCCTTTTGCTTTTTAAGTACATTATCTGTTTAGTTATATCATGTTTCATCTTGCTCAGCACCTTACTGATCTGTTTTGTTGTTGTTATTTCCTTTTTAATCACCTTAATAATTCTGTTGTTTTGTTTTTGAGTTTCTCCTCATCCATGTCATATGGATCAGCTTTGATGGAGTTGGGAGTTTTTGGAGTATTTGTTACCTTGTTTTCTCATGTTCTATTGTTTTATTTTTATTTAATTTTTATTAACTTGGAGATAGTATTATACAACAAAACAGGATGGAATAAAGCCAATTGAGACAGTGCAGTGAAACTGGCACAGAACATCACAGCAGGTCACCAGGACAACAGTAATAGGCACCATTGTATATCTCGTTATCTTCACAATAGTTGTTCTTCTATTAGAGACAGCAAAATCAAAAGAAATACACAACTTTATAGAACACATCAAAACAGAATATTGAATAGAACAACACCATTAATCAGGACAAAGCAAAATGGCGATAAAAATATCTGCCTTCAGAGATAGAAGGAAACTCCCCCCACTTGCTGTACCACATATGGTCACCTCCCAAGAGATACCCAGATCCCTCGATCCCAATTGTAAGTGTGTGTGGGGGATATGGTATGTTTGATTGTAAGCCCGCGCCCCGGTAGGCGGCAGGCTGCTTACTGGTTGGCTCAGCGTCCTAAGTTCCACCATGGTGCGGATCTCAGGAAACGCTGTTGCTTCTTGTTTCCCCGCCCTGGGGTGGCCAAGGCTTGCCAGACCACAGTCACTTACCAGGGTGGCAGGCTGCTTACTGGTTGCAACTGCATTTTACATATATAGTGTAACCCCATATACAATCTTATCACAATGTATACTTTTGTTTTACAATCTTATCATACTTTTTTATGCTGTGCCTTAGATAATTTTGTTTCCAGAAAACTCTGCCTATTCTACCTCCATTTCCTTTTCTGTCAAAGCAAATTGCAGCCCCGTCTTAATTTCTTTTTAATTTGTTTACTTATTTATTTTTTTATTTTTTATTAGTACCTGTTTGCAGTATGTAATGATTACATTCCTTGGGGGGATTTGGTGCATACACATGACATCTCTTAATTCTCTTCTTCATCCCCTTTTCCTTCTCTCTCTCCCCACTCCCTCCACTGTTTTATCTCATTCTTCTTTGAGAAAGACTTATCTCCCTACTTCCTATTATGCATCTTTTATTTTGCTCTTTATTTGTATTTTGGGCTTCTGTAAGAGAAACTATGTGATATTTAAGCTTGTGTTTCTGATTTATGTCACTTAATTTTATAGCCTCAAGGTGCATCCATTCGCCTACAAATGACTCAGGTTTTTCCTACTGTGTGGCAAAATAGTACTCTGATATGTATAAATACATTTCTTTGCCCATCTGAATTTATAATTCCTCTATCTTGTATATCTCCCTTTATTCTTTTTCTACACAATTAGTCCTCTTCTGCAGTGTCACTTGAAGGACTCTGTAGGGCTTCAGAGGTAGTCATTTTGTTATTCAAGTGAATTTTTTACTGAATTTATACAACTTTCCTAAAGACTTTCCTAAAGAAAGTCTTTCCCAACTACTTCTTGTACCTTTCATTCGGTTTAAGCCCTCACATTTATGTGCTCTTATCACTTACTGCTCTTTACCACAGCAACACTCAGCACACTTACAATTTTCAATTTACTTTAATTTATTTATTTTTTAGTGGCTTGTGTACTTTTCCATGGCACCAGGGTAATCCACTCCAATTGGTTCCACTGCGTCAAGGACCACTATATCCTGCAGTGCCTGGCACACACTGTTGCCTCAAAAACGTTATCAACATTTTAACCTCAGAGCAAGAACTATGTCTTTAAATTTTTAAACCTTCTACCCCGTAAAATCCCTATAAAATCTGTCTTTAAACATAGCAAAATGCAGTGATGACAGTTAAATTTACTCTTCCTGGGAATGTGGTAGTGGTGTTCAGGATCATTGTTAAGAAAAAAATGTAAAGCTGCATTTGAAAATATCCCATCAGTGCTGGGCATGGTTAGTGCAAGCCTATAATCCCAGCTCTTCTAGAGACTGAAAGAAGATCTTAAGTCCCTGCCTGGGCAACTTAGCAAGATTCTGTCACAAGATAAAAATTAAAGAGGGTTGTGGTGAAATGTCCTCGAGTTAGATTCTCAGACACACACACACACACACACACACACACACACACACACACACAATTATCAGTAAACCACTATGGAAAATGAACCAACAAAGTCTAAGGGTCCTTGACTCACTCTAGAGGTCAGGCTTAACCTTGCCAAGTCTAGAAGGCCAATGATAAATAGTGACAGTTGTTTTTCCAATAATTCCAGAAAAGAACATGCTCTTCTGACTTTTAGTTAAACACAGTTTTAGGAGAAGGATGAGGGTAGGCTATGGACCCTGCATAGGAAAGACATGTACAGCATCCATGACTTCCAAAGTAACCATGAACCTTCCAAGCTTAGAACCTATCACTCAAAATGTTTGCACAAGAAACAGTAGCACTATATTTGTGGCTGAAATTCTTAATGTACCCTCAGTCCTGGGTTAATATTTCTGCCAAGCATTCCTCCTAATGAATGGTGTTTATTTTTAAAGCATGCTGAATACAAGATGAGCTAATATCTCAATTCTGTAGCTTCCTCATGCACAATTCGAGTTTCAGTGTCTCAAAGTAATTTGTCTTCATTCTTCCTATAATCTTTTTGTTACCCTAAATTTCTTTTTTTAAAATTTTATTTCAAAGAGGGTAAAACAGAATAAAACCAATCAAAATAAACCATTGTAAGAGGTACAGGAATTTAAAACATTATGAAATCAACAATAGTTACCATAATATCTATAAGTGTCCTCAAGATAGCTGCAGATAACTTCAGATATAGTAAAAATCAAACAGAACAGAATAGAATAGAAACAATAAAAGGAAAACAATGAATGCAATAAAGGACTCTTCAAAACAAGCCAATAGTAAATCCAAAATTGCTATCTTTGAAATAACTGCTTCTGCCATCAGATTTGACATAATCAAAGAAAACAAAAGAGAATAAAACCCAACCTAACAAAACAATGGAAATGATACAGGACTTCAAAACAAGATCATAGGGAATGGACAATGGCTGAAACCCTCAGAAGGAGATCCCTCCCAGATGCCACTCTGCATACCACTGTCCTCTGAACCTATGATCAGATCACTGGCCCTAGACCTGCAATGTTAGTAAAACACCAAAGCACCAAAGACATCCAATTGCATTTCACAGCCTGTTTTTGTCCAAATGTCAGTAGCTTACAGGGGGGGGAAGAGAGATTGGTACTTCCCAGCCCATACACTGGAAGGGGCTGGTGTCTGTCTGTTTCAGGTAGGCAATGGCCCACACATAGTGTTGGTTTCAAGACTGGGCTTGCTTGCTGGCGTGGTCTTGTTTTCTCTACCCTTTTCTGCAAATGGCGCTGACTCACGGGAAGAGGCTAGGATCTGTCTGTTCCCAGTCCGGCAGTGGCCCATGCATGGCGCTGGTTCCGAGACTGCTAAATTTCTGTTAATATCACTTCAGTTTTCCTGGTTCAAACTATGTATGTGAAGGGGGATGGAAGAAGAGAGGGTCTAGCTTTCTGTGTCTTACTACATACCTGTTATCAGGGAGTGAAATTCTCTACCTACTATGTCTAGTATGAGCTCGTGTTCTCTAAAATCGAAGAATGAATTTTAGGAACAACGGAGGTGAAGAGTAGAATATATTTATTGAGAGGAAGCAAGCTTCTGAGTGAAGAGTGAGAGAAGGGGTCTGAAGTGGGTTGCCAAGGACTCTGTTTTTTCCAGGGACTTTCATAGAGCAAAATCATGAGACTATATGGCTCAAAGGTGGGGAAAATGGGAATTTGCAAAGTGAGCAAAGATGATCCAGACTTATTCCCTAAGGATTATATTTAAGGGTGTGCTTGCATTTTTCTTGAGATCTGGCCTGCAGCAAGAGGTGTGGGTCTCCTCCATGGTCATCAGACATCTGGTTCTCTGTGCCAGCTTCCTTGAGAGCCTGGCCCTGTCTGTCTAATATTTCTAACTGGCTCAGCTGCCTATAACATACCTGTCTCTTTTTTCATTGTCCTTGGACTTTCTAACTTCATGACCAGGAATTCTTAACATAAAAAGCATGGAAATATTTGAAGATCCTTGAAGAACCTTGTATGCAAGCACCTAAAAGTTTCTAGTTACATTGCCTTCATCTTTCTTTGTATTCTCAGAGGTACAAATGAAGATTAAAAACTGTTGATTTATATGGCATTTTTAAGCCTCAGTCTTTTCTAACCTTCATTTCTTTTTTCTTAATGATCAAAATATTTAGACTTAACAACAAAAACTATGCTTTGATACCTGATATGAAATAAGATCATTCATTTGTCCAAATGATAAATAACACCAGCTATGTGCTAGGTGTTATTCTTGGTACTGGGGATATCTACCTGAGATGAAGTGGATGCAAAACACTACTCACTGAATGCCAACTCCATGTATGACATCTTGCTGTGTAATCAACTTCCTCAACACTCAAGCCTATGCTATATGTACTATTATGCTAATTTCATAGATAAGAACATTGAAGTAGTAGATAAGTCTAGTTTTTCAAATGTTCACAAGTAATGGAGTCTATGGACATATCATCTTTGGCAATTTTCCTTATCTGTCCTCAGAGACATAGATTCTCTGATCACTTATCAGTCCTTTTTTATTTCTCTATCTCCTCATGTTGATTTCATCTTCTCTTACTGGAGGATAATAGGCCCCATTAACATAAAAATTGATTAAATCCACAGCAGTACTTTTAGCGAAGCTTCATTACAGACCTGACACAAAGTCAAACTGTATGAGTCATGACATCTGAACAATACTGCAAACTCCCTTTTTGTTCATTTTAATCAAATGCATTTGCATATATTTACTGTTGTCTCTGCTCACACAGAAATTATCTCTTTTGTAGCTTAGTCTTGTGTTTAAATAAGCTTTATGTCTATCCTTATTATAACAATCACATTATACTGTTATACATTTCTTTCTCCCTTTTCTCCTCTTATGCTGTCTGTCTACATTTTGTCACAGATGTCTCTTATTTGTTTATTCTTGCCACCTTCTGAAGCACTTCTAAAAGTCCTCTTTTTGCACTGCTGTGGCCAGCTCCACATCCTGAATCAATTCAAAATGTTTACCTTTCATAGACAAGTGAAATAAGGAGTCCACACATTCTGGGGTGAAAGACAGGATATAATTTAGCTATCTGGAGTAAACATGCTTGAAAAAAGTGGCCAACAGGCTTAACAGAGAGGTGAATCACAGCCAACAGGCGGGAGGTACATAACAACCTCTGGCTCAGACTGCTGAGCATAAGGCTGGCATTGAGCTCAAAAAGATGGGACAGAGCAACAGTGGAAGGTATCAGGCCAAGCATTACCAAGTTACTGAATCAGCCAGCTGCGACTGCTCCGATTGCCAGCCAGCATAATACTATCAAAAGGAACACAGACACACAGCAGGACAAACAGGGAATCCCTGATGGAAAGATTCTGAAAGTATCACCTTGAGGCAAAAAGAGAGGAAAACCCTAAAATCCAAATTTAAAAGAATGATAAAGGATAAAGCTCCTAGTAGACACATGCTACTCTTCAGAAAAATCCAAAAGCAATTAAATAGAAATAACTAACCAACTGCTTGTAATAACAGAACTCCAAAAACTCTTCAATTGTTTCAGCATTCACCAGTTATCCATTCAAATTTTTTTTCTCTGCTTGGCTCTGCTACCACTCACCTTCTTGGGTAGATTTTAAGATTCAGAGGCATAACTTCCTCCTTCTTCTAATTTTCTTCACGTAGGTAGATTTCAGTTCATTTCCACATCATTCATTTTTGCTCTGTGATGTTTTGGGGGGCTCTAATGTAGTTCATCCAATTAAATTTCCACACAGCTATTATCCTTCCTTAAAACTTACACCCTGAATTCAAACTGAAGCTTCACTGTTGGAATCTAGAGCATACTTGTGCCTCATTTTTCCAAAAGACCTGGAAGTGGTTGGGCTGGCTTGCCTGTGCACCACACCACTATTCTTTTCTGAAAAGCTACATTCCTCACCGAAGTTGGGTTCACTGGATTTACTCCCTTTAAAGACCATATTAGGTCATTCCCACTGACCTAATTAATGGAAGTTCCCCAAAAATAAATCCAAAGGATAGGGTATTACTAGGAAGCATCAGTGAGAAGTGATTTAAGAAGACATAAATGTCATTCATTAAACAAATTACCATTCTGGGAAAGTACAGCTGATTTTACACCTGAACTCTCTCTAGAAAAGAGAACAAAACATACAGCATTGAATCATTTCATCCAAAGGAAGTTTTCAAACAAAGATTTATAGGTTGAAGGTTTCTTTTTTTTTTTGCATGAAAAATGGTAAGTATTAAGGTGCAGAATAAATATCTGCTGGTTCTCTATCACAGACTACACTGACAATCTCTTTCTGTACCATAGAATTGATCGAATATCACACTCTAGCCATATAAGTCCCTATTTTAGACTTTATTTTAAATGAATTTCAATTGCACACTTATACTACTCAAGTTCACAATCTGTATTCTATACTGAATGTGAGAATTCAGCTATTAATGAGACACAGTTCTTCCTGTAAGAAGTAAATTGTTTAAAGTTACTTCTGCCAATGAAAAGAAACCCACTTCCTAATTTGATTTATACCTAGTGTCCCCATTCCTCTGAGTCACTCAGGACCACTACTACAGTTCCAATGTCTGCTTGTTGAATCAACAATATTCAAGTTATTTCTTTCAGATCTACCAATAAGTACCTTTATATCTTTTCTTGGTTTCCATTTGAACTGTTATCATCCAAAAAGGCTTTCATTGGGTCCTCTCCTTGTATCTCTCTGGATCCTTTATGTCATGTGTTGGCTTTTTAAAAACAGCATCATTTAACAATCCCACCATCTTCACCTCTTAGAGGCCCACAATGAAATTTATCCTCTGTGTAGTAATGTAGTAAATCTTTTCAAAACGCAACCATTTTCTGATGAAAAGCTTTTCATTTTCTTACTGTTCCATTAAGACTTTAGATACTCCTCAACTCTGCCTCTCCCATTTTATATGCAAGCCAGATTAATATATTCACTGTCACCCAAGCAAAACAGGTGGATTCAGTCTCCATATGTCTTTCATGTCACTTTGCAACTAGTATGGTCTTCTCTTTCCTGCATCAAATCCTACTCAAATTTTAAGACAGAGATCAAGTTCTACTTTTCCTGAGAGTTTCTAATCACCTTAATCCATGCTTACTATTTTTATAATAAATTATCATTTGTACTAATTATTTGACATTTTGTCATTCTCTGCAAGTTTTGGCATTATTTTAATAAAATTATTACATATGTATTTTAGGAATTATGATAGTTATCTCTGAACACATGCTACCAGCCTTTAAATTTTTATCTTTTAATTTTGTAGCAATAGATAAAGCTACGATTTTTTCCCTCTATTTTAAGATGAATAAATTGAGGGTCAGAAAACATAAAGAGTTTTTCTAGGAAGGAAACAAGTATTTTGGAGGTGAGGAGGTGGACCTGGAGGGAGATGGGGAGGGTAGTGTGACAATCAGAAATGACCAACATTATATATACCCAGTAAGAATATAATTTCCATGTATCACCAACATATACTAATAAAATGCAAAAAGAAGAAAACAGGCAACATGCTTTAGAATTAGATCTCAAAACCAAATGTGTATGACTTCTAGATACTATAGTATCTTCCCAATGAAATTATAAATTCATTAAGAACAAAGATTAAACTGATGCCTTCTTTATAGGTAATGCTTTCTTTATATGTAGTAGAAATTCAATCAAGTTACTTATTTTGTGTTTACGCAGTGTTATTTAATGACTTTAAAAGGTATTTCAAGGACCTTAGATGAAGTTTATTTTGTCTTATATATTTAGCTTAAGGTAAAGCTAATGACTAAAAAATGGCTTTTCTAGTCTTTAAATTTCATGAAATGACAGTGTGTAATTGTTCATCATTGTATGTATTGCAAAAATCATTTGTTGAATGAATATTTTGGAGTATGAGGGTAAGTTTATCTTAAAATTTTTAAGTAGAGGCTGTGTATCATAATTTCAAATACTCATAGGGTCGAATCATTTACAGCAGAGAAAATAGTATGCTCTCTTTGTTTTGTACTGACTTCTGCTGCTGGTAACTTAATGAAGGATCCATGATTACTAACTTCTGAGACACAGCTCCTTTATAAGCAGAATATCTTACTTTGCCTTGTTTTGTACAAAATAATCTAACCTTCATTACTCTATCCCTAGTGATAGCAATATCAAACAGCCTTATTTCTATTTATTTTTCTTGAAGTAATAATACTTGACTGGAGGAAACAGACTGATCAATGGAAATTTATGCCCTTTTATGTTGGAGCTTATATGAAAAGTGTCTGAGGAGTTCTCCAAAGTCCTATGCATACTTTATGGTACTGTGTGTGCTTTTTTGCTTTCTGAGGAAAAGGCTTTATGGACCCAAAAGATTACCAAGGAAGCTCAATGACCTGAAAGGAGATAAGCATTGCTGCTCTTCTAAAGCTAGTGAATTACAGTCTTGCTTATTAATTATTTATTGGATGGAAGTTGTGATTTCTAAACATTTTTCTCATGTTTCACTTCCTGGCACAGAACTATGTATAATGGAATGTGTCAAGATTTTCAAATCAGTTGCAAAGTTTGATCATTAAAGTAATCTTTTTTGAGTTTAGTTTCCTTCAGTTTAGCTGGTAATTAAATTTCTATACTGGCAGAGACTAACTTGATTTTCTTGCCCAGAAAACTGGAGAAAACTCATGTCTTACGTATCCTCCTTTGAAGGGCATGAGGGTATTGTCAAATCACAGTGTTTATTTCCTATATGCTGCTATTCTTCATATTCTCTAATACTATGAATAATTTTCAGTTATTTCTTTTAATAAACTTATATTTATCACTATCTAATTTTATCAAATCACCTGTGGATTAAGAATATCCAAGAATAAGTTGCTGAACTGGATTTAGGGGGAAGATCAAGGGCCAAGGCAAGAAAGAGACCAATTTACCTGCATTCCATCAGACCCAGAGGCTGACGCCATGACTACCATGCGCTAGCCTGGACAGCAAAGAAATGCTGGCTATTGGTGCCCTGCAGGGTTGCTTGGCATTGTTGAGGATTTTGCAATCAGAGTACAGCACTGGGTCTTTGGTAAAATAACTACTTTTAGAATTAGATCTCAAGAACATAATTTATTTTCCTTTCTCTACTGCTAAATTATACTGTCATTACTCAGTTACAATGGATTTGTTCAAACATCATAACTACACTAAAGTGACATTGTAAGTATTACTTTAGTGTAACTTTAGTGTTACTTTAGTGTTACTATAAGTAGTAAAGTGTTACTACTTATAGGCTGGAAATGTATTTCTTTTGTTTTTTTTATGATAAAGACTGGACTATAAAGAAATATTTTTATCACAGTTTCAACAACTTTTAATTTCCATGTATACCACTTTAATATTCTAATTTTAACTTTTATTCTTCTCCTTTGACTTTTTTCTTCTCATTAGAATCACTGAATTCTTCCCTATAAAGTAATATAAAATAACACTATGTTCACTTTTTTGTTTTTTAACTTTTTGTAGCTATTTCTAAAACTGTCACTGTTGTCACCATAAGCACAAAATTCTGAGACTTCCTTATTATTAAAAAAATATCAAAATCTTTTAAAACTACTTGCTAATTTAAAGAGACCCTACTGAAATTTAACTCTTGAACATAGTCTCTAGGAGAATCTTTGCCCACATACTGGTTAAGTCTCTGTTTCCAGTGTCTCATGGATTAAAAACTGGTGGTCAACTTAATGCCAGCGGAATTAAATCATCACAGCGCTGAGCATAGATGTTCCACCTGAGGATGGCCGTGGTGTTGAGGCATTGAGACATTGGGGGTTCTCCTACATGTTGCTATTTGAACTGTTAGTTCTCCTGGAGAAGCTCAGGCATAGACTTCGTAGCTTCCACCACCGACCTTTGGGCCTTCCCAGCATAGATCCGTAAAACAGACTGGTGTGAGTCCTTCTCGTGGGCTTTAGACCTCCAACTGGACTCATGGGAGGCATTGTCATGGGCTCTAGATTTTCATCTGGACTCATACATGACATTGCTGTACGATCCAGACCCTTGGCTGAATAATCTGTGTCTTTAGTGTTGTGGATAGATTTCCCGCATGAGAAAAAAATAATGTTCAACAAAACACGTGAAATTTAGGTCCCCTGGGGTTTCTAATTTGTGTAAGTGAAGGAAAGTCTATGTATTTTATTCCACTGAAATGTTTAGCTATCATAATAGACAGACCACACTCTGCTTTTGTAACAATGCTCATAGGTAACTGAAATCAATAATCTGTGTTAAGAAAAGCATATCATTTGACCCATAAAATTAAAGAATTCACTTGTTTGAATAATCTAAGTATGACATTTAAATCAGGTATGTTATGCACATTTTCCCTCTTTACTGAGGAACACATGCACTTGGAAGAACAGACAGATCTTGTTGCTCTCTGATAAGGTCAGAGAAGCTTAGCCTGAATGTAGTGATGCTTAAAGCTTATTGGTTTTGCCTATGGAGCACAAGGCTGTTACCATGACTACAAAGCTGCTGTTGCTAAGGCATCCACAGGCTCATCTGATGTCAAGGCTTCTGGGTGGCCCAGCACAACATCTATTACTTTATGTTGTTCTTAAGAAGTTTCTGAATAATAGTACATAGCTAAAATAATTCCTGTTAAGCAAGCTTTCCTATACTTTTTCATGTAGACAGGTTAATTTTCTAAGTGGGAGTAAATGATTGGAAACAAATCTATTTCTCCAAATTAGCCCATCAGAGAAATAAATTGGAGTTGAAGGAAGAAAATATATATAACTAGTGTTAAAGTGCTATTTTATTTTCCACTAAGTGTAAATTTTTTTAGAGAATTTTTAAATAGCTTCACAAAAAGCTATAAATCCTTCAGACTGTAAAGCCATAGGAAACAACTCACTGATACTAATCAGAAGCATTACAAAGCTGAAAATCAGTCACAGGCTGTGACAGTGAGACAGCTCATCTACATTCTTACCTCCCAAAAAATCAGTGTCACTGAATTATGGGTGGATGGGAAGAGGGAATGTGGCCTTGTTGTTGAAATTACATATGAGTATATCTCTCAATGGTAAGAGAGAAAGAGAGACAGACAGACAGACAGAGACAGACAGAGAGACAGAGAGCCTATCCTAGGATCTTAAGTTAAATTTTAGGTCAGCCACATTGTTTTACTAAATTATTCATTTATTAACACTCTCCCATTCACTGCCACTCTCCCACTCCCATTAACACTTCTCCCAATACACTTTTGTGTATTAAGCCCTAAGACTGGATACAGTACTGTTCAAATGTTACTAAATTTGTGCTTTTGTTGGTGGAGGGAATGATTAAGTACTTACACACATTGCTTCATTTAGTACTTAAACCCTTACCACGAAGTAAGTAATATGATTTTCATATGACAGATAAAGGACTACAGAAGTTAAATGAAAGGTCGTATAGTAACATGTTGATCTGAGTTTGGAATCTCTGCTAATGTGATGCCAAACAAAAGTTTTCCTTCATCCATTATTACATGATCCCTTGGGGATGTTGCTTAACCAATGGATATTCACTTCTACTAAATAAGGCTTAAGAGTCACATGATAGGAAAGTTCACAGCATCCCTTGAAATGTACTTGAAAGAACTTTTACTCCAATTCTGACCCAGCTTTACTCTCTAGGTATGTATCAACAGATAGAACTCTTCTGTTAACAAGGAACTATCTTCTAGGGAAGACCTTTGCATTGGATAATTGTTCCCTTTGTTGAATCTGTCTCCCAGTGGTAGTAGGATTTGACAGACAGAATTTGTTTCAGTTGTGTGAGTCCTGGTGGAAACTCAGCTAATTGTACTCAGAGTGGTGCACACAGTCTTGGTGTGACTGGAGAAAATGGACAGGTTTTGCGAGTAGCACTGTCCAGAGCTCTGAAGTGTCCAGAGCTGGTCCCTACTTAGAAGGACATGAGTTAGCTTGTCACAGTTCCTTGAATGTTGGCAGGAGACGATCCTTTGGATCAGAAGTCAGAGATGGTTGTTACTCACTGCCATAACAGTAACTAAAGAATCAGGCTTAATGATGGTTCCCTGAACTCTGGTTCCTGGGAGGCAATGTGAAGAGTAGTGTGGGATCTGCACACAAAGGTTTGTGTCATAGGAGAGGAACCAGAATTTTAAAGAACCTGATGTTTTATAATTCACAGTTAGTTCTTCTTGACATTTGTCTTGGAGGGAGACAATATTTCTATCTTCAAAGGTTTTGCTAAATAAACATACTTTATAAGTGTCTTAGGTACTTTTCTCTCATTGCTGAGACAAAATACTAGACACACGAAGTTAAAGGGGGAAAGGTTTATTTTAGTTGAGGTTCTAGGGGCTTTAGTCCCTAGTCAGCTGTCTCCAAGACAAGGTGGTATGGCAGAGGGATATTAGAGAGGAGAAACTGCTCATGGCAGGGCAGGCAGGAAGGCAGAAAGTTGTAGGAGCAATGAAGCAAGCATCTCCTTCCTTTTTTTTTCATTTCAATAATTTTATTGAAAAGTATATCTATTAGTTCCAAACATAATGGTAGTTGGTTAGGTTACCTCTGCCAACTCAAAATTAATACTGATGTTTTCAAAACATTGAAATATATCAGCCTTTTGGTAAAACTGAAATTATTCATAGAACATGGTTTACAAAAAGTTAAAGGTAGAATATACTATGGTTCTTCGGTTTATCTTTCAATGCTTATTTAGCTCTAACATGATGTTAAAATTGGTTACATCCTTCCTGGATAGACTTGGGCTTCAGGTCTCACTGAGTTACTGTTTACAATGCTAACAAAATATATACATCTCCTATCTCTTCTCCTTCCTTTTTATCCC
This sequence comes from Dolichotis patagonum, assembly GCA_004027295.1. Lineage (NCBI taxonomy): Eukaryota > Metazoa > Chordata > Mammalia > Rodentia > Caviidae > Dolichotis > Dolichotis patagonum. Next base: position 140,222 of record PVJX010001258.1, on the reverse strand, counting down.
ATCCAGGCAACAAGTATTTGGATGGTGCCATCCACATCCAGAGTGGGTTTCCCAAGTGTTCACACTCAGAACTGTGCTAAACCAATCAACAGACTAGTTTAGTGCCACGTACTCTTAATCCCTGTATCACACACCTTAGATCCAGACAACTCCAAAAAGTCCCACATATGAGCATATGAGGTTTTGAAGGAACATCAAGGTACAAACCATAATAAAACAGAAATTTAGAGCAAAAGCAGTTTTCTATGTTTGCCAGAGGTACAGCAACAAGAAAAATCCATAGATAATTATGTCCCAACAATTTGCTCTAGCATATTTTTTTCATCTTTTAAAATTATTTTTGGTTATTTGAGGCCATATATTATTGCTTCATGCTGAATTATTGCTGACAAGGACTTCTTGTTCTGTATTATAGCCATGTTGTATCATACAAATATTACTTCTTGTATGAGTCATTTTCTTGTCGTTGAGATACAAAACTTGAGAAACACAACTTAAAGGAGAGATTTATTCTGGCTCACAATTTCAGAAGTTTCAGTCCATAGTTGGCAGGCTCCATTGTGGAAGGGCCAGTAGAAGACAGCTTCTATTCCCATGGCAGCCAGGAAGCAGAGAAAGGAGGAGCTATGGACAAGAATACACTCCTCCAGGTCATGTTCCCTACTTTAGCCAGGACCCACCTCCTAACAGCACATTCAGCTGTTAAAATCATTGTGTATTAATCCACAGATGAGGATAGTACCTCATGATCCAACCACCTTCCAAAAGCCCCTCCTCTGAACATGTGAGGCTTTTGGAGAACATTCTGCATCTAAACTGCAACACTAGTATAATTAATTTTTTTAAAAAGTTAAAATGTAAGCATTTACATCCATTTCTAATAACTTCCTTTTTCAGGACTGGAGGAATATTATTCTATCAGGATGAGTTATGATGTCTTCTAGATGCTTTTCCACATCCTCTGGGCCTCCCTTTAACACAGGCTCCAAGCTGGCAGTGGTGGTTACCTTTTAATTTAACTCAATTTTATTTTAATATATATTAATTACACATTAGTGAGTTTCAGTGTGATATTTTGATACATACAGCGTACACTGATCAAACCTAGCCCCCCTAGAGTTACCCTCCCCTAGTATTTCTCCCAATCTTTAGTAATCATTACTTTATATTCAAGTTTACTTTTTTCATATAGGAAACTGGGCACAGAGATTTAGAAACTTGCCCGAAGCACAACATCTGATGAGCAGTAGAGCCAGGTATCAAACTCTAGTGGTCTGATTCCTAGAACTTACTTTTCCACTGTAGTATCTACACTTCAGCGTGTTCTCTAAAATGGTTACAATGATTGCATTTCACAGCACTTTTAAGATTTAAGTGAGATTTAAGTGAAAAATGCTAGCGAGTGTTGGTATGCAGAAGATTCTCATTAAAAGCTAGCTATAATAATTAATGGTAAGATTTATACTCTTAATGTACATTAACTTTTAACTCAATATCAGTTACAGATAGGAATATTGTCTTTGGGGGATTGTTATCTATGGTAAGTTTTAGTGCTAAATGGACTTCTATAAAACATAACTCTGGGACATAGTCCCTTCATTGGTTGATGTGTGCTTTGAGGGATAGCCGAGAGTACCGTAGGGTGGTATATTCTAAGATACTAAGACTGAGGAGTGAATATTTTCAATCACTGGACTTTTTTCCCCTTTCAACTATATTTGGAATATCTATCATTAAGCAAAGATACATGTCTATGCTCAACAAATAAATATCCATAAAAGTTTTTTAAACAAATGAACATGTTTCTTTACCACATATATATTTGCAAGCTCCTTTTGTTGACACACAGAGCTCAGTTCCTTTTGAACTCCTATCTAGAACTTCCAGTTCTGTGGAATAATTATCTGATCTTTAAATGACTGAAAATCACTGAATGAGTTTGAAATAAAATACAATTTGGTTAGTTTGCAGGTTCCCTCATTCAGAATCTATTATTTTACCAATCTTTCTTAGGCACTGATGGTATTCTTTTCATTCATTTTCCTCCTTTGAAAAAGGGGTAGTATATTTCAGATGTCAGAGTGCCTGTTTCAAATCTTACCGTAAGGTTATGGCACTCATTTATACTTGTTGCTGGTTTTATAGCCTGATTTTCACTTTTTTCTCCAGTATAATTTATTTCCCCAACTAAATAGATCCATATTAAATATCATAGGTAAAATACTCTTTGCTAGATAGTAAAGAAAAACAACAAAAACAGAGACATAGATACTTGCAGTATAGCAAAAGGAATGTGACTACAAATAAAAACTCAGAACAGCCAGAGAATTAGGAGGAAAACCATATTAATAGCATCACAAAAGCACAAGGCAAAGGGGTTTATTTATTACTGAAAGCTGGTTGCTGTGAGAATAGAGAAAAAAAAGAAAACTCAATGAGTAGATCTCTCTTTTAAGATATTTACCTGTAAAAAAAAAAAGTACAATCCAGAATAGGAGCTTTCTGGGGACGTAAAATCAAGGAAGGATAATTTGTATGACATTTGTGTGCATGTGTATTTAACATGAAATTTGAGCATGTTTACATAAAAATTTCCCCCAATTTTATGACCATTCTTATACGATGTAAGAACCTGTATAGACTTCTGCTTCTTGATAGATCACAATTTGTGGTAAATGAACATTCTTGTTAACATCAAGTAGAAAAAACTACAGAAATTGAAAAAGAAAACTCATATTCTTAAATACATCAAAAACCTCTGAAAACAATAAGAGCTAGAAGAACTTACATTTAATTAAGACCATTTAATTTTGATATGAGGGGCAGCAGATTTTTTACTGTGAATACTTATGAGAAAGAGGTAACAGCTGAATACTAGTGCTAAATGGAAAAGATTATTTCTGAAAGAAAAGATGTCAAAAAAACTTTTAATATTTGCAAAGGATTACTATGGCAATATATGAGAACTGGTAAGTCCTCGAGCACGTTATCATTTGCCCTTTGAAGACATCGGTTTAATATTAAAGCTTTATAGGAGGCTTAGGTCAAAGGCTTCTGGAAACTGGCTTGAAACCGGTAGCCTTATAAATGAATGACCTATGTGAAAGAATGTCTGAACTATATTGTTTGCACAATTTCAGGGCCAAGAAACCACAGAACTCCAGAATGTGAATGGGAGTTCTGAAGGACAACTTCCTAGGAACAATGAAGACCTAGAGGAAGACTGGATTTTTCAAAATTTTATCCTTGCCCTGAACCTGTTTAATTTTGTATTGGATTATATTGATTATACCTTCTCTATTTATTAGAGGAAAGGCTGAACCCTAGTTGGGGAATAAAAAATCATTCAGAAGCTCTATCTTCCTTTTGTGCTCAATATCTAGAATACAATAAGAGACCTAGATACCAGATGAGATAAGACTATTTTTTAATACCAAGAAAAAAATGTGATATACAATAGAAGCAGAGCTACTGATTATTCAGAATTTGAAGTGTACAAAGATTTTAGCATGATTAATATCTTCAAAAAGCAGAGGAAAAATTTGAGAAAGCGTATGATAAGATAAAGTTTCTCTTAGGTTTACGTTCTATAAGAAAATAAAATGCACATATGAAAACAAAAAAATTAGTATCTAAAATTTAAAATTTGGGCTGGGGATTTAGCTCAGTGGCTCAAGTGCTTGCCTGGTAAGCATGAGGTCCTGAGTTCGATTCCCAGTACCAAAAATCAAAACCAAAACAAAATAAAATTTAGAATTTAATGAACATCATAACAGAGTAGAAGACTAGTTAGTAAATGAAGTGCACACACAAAGAAAATAAGCAGAGGACAATTGAACAATAGTATAAGCATCATGTAGGCTATGCTTAAAATTATTTATAATCATTTTTATCATATTTAATGATTATAAAAAATCATTTTATAATCATTAAAATTATTTATAAACATTTATAATCATTTTCACAGACTGAGAAAGAAGCAATTTTGAAACAAATAATAGTAGAGGCTTCCAAAGCTGATAAAAGGTCTCAGACCATAGACTCAAGAATCTCAGAGAATACCAAGTAGCAAAAATACAATCAATCGATCAATCATTAACCAAAACAAATTATATTCCGAAAAAAAATACTCAGATTGCCTAAAAATCAGAACTATACCTCAGAAGTTACATAGAAAAAAGACAATCTCCAAAGAAACCACAATTACACCGACAATTTAATTTCTACTATAAGTGATAATAAAGCAGGCACTGTCGTGTTGCTGCTAACGACAGAATGTGGAATCTGTGGATAGTTCTCAAAAAAAAGGACTTTGATCCTCCAATATACTTTAAATCATCTCTAGAGTATTATAAATTCTGGCATCATGTAAGTGCAATGTATACTGTTGTGTTTAGGAAATAATGACAAGTTTTGTTTGTGTTCAGTACAGACACAATTTTTTCAGAATGTTTTCTGTGCATGTTTGGTTGAGTTTGTGGATGCTGTACTTACAGATGTGGAGGGATGACTGTATTTGAAATGAATATGACTTACTTAAATGACATATTTAAAGTGCTACAAAAGCTGTCAATCCACATTTGTATGGCCATAGACTTCATACTTACAGTAACCTTTTTTACAGTTATTTTGTCATCAATAAACTTCATAAATACAGTGAACACAGGAATTTAGGCAAAAGGAAAATGATCCTAGATGAAGACGGAGATGTCAGTGGGAAGAAAGAATATGGTAAATGTAAAAAAAATCAACCATAAAAACTATTTGCCACGGTTTGTGTGTAGATGTCCCCCTAAAGCCTCAGCATTCACTGGTTTTTTTGTTTTGTTTTGCTTTTTGTTTTCCTTCTGGAAGTGGCTAAATCTAGAGTGTGTGATTGACTTGTAGTGCAATGCTGGGATTAAGGGTGGGTGATTGCTGGATTAAACCACTGATTAGATTGGGACTGCCCTAATTCAGGTAGACTGGATAAAATATAAGGAACAAAAAGAGACTTGTCTACTCTCACTCTTATTGCTTTTGTTTTTTCCACCACCACAGACTGTGCCTCTCTGCTGTGTACTACCTTGCCTTGGAGCCAGGTGGTTATGGATTGAAGCCTCTACAAACTGTGAGCTAAATAAACATTTTCCCCTTTAACTTTGGGTGTCAGGTATTTTGTCTCAGTAATGAGAAAAGTAACTGAGACATTAATATAAAAACTAATATTAAAATATTTCATGATGATTAACATGTCTATTATGCATAATACATGACAATAATACAGAAATCAGGGAGACAGTAATCAGATTTAAAGCAATCAATTGTGTTAGCCTTATGCAGTAAGTGGTAAAAGTAGCTATTTGCATTATTATCAAGGCTGCATGAGGTTAACTCTGAAATTGTGATGTTCACTGGGTTTTAGGAATCACAATTTCAGAGCTAATTTGTGGGATCCAATTCCTTTTTAGAAGAATAAGCAAGACCATCAGTTGGCATCTAGCTATGTACCTCATCATTTTGTTTTGCTACAGTATCTCTGTTCTTTGAAGCATTAAAATCTTTTATTAGGCTGTCAAAGTCATAATAATATCTCCCTAATTGTTTCACTTATTTATCTCTATCAAATCAGTGTGTTTCCTTGTTATTTTTCAGATCTAAGGAGTAAGCAATTTTTCTTACTTCTAGTCTGTTTTCCTTCAGATCAATCTGTTTGTTCTGAACAATGAGTAACATCTTCCTAGAGACACTTCTTAACTCTTCCACCAGGTTGAACATTTGTATGAACGTCTGTTTGTATGTATTAAGTGTAATAATTTATTTTGTTACCTGTATTTTGCTTATACACCAATAACTATCTTATATATTTTGTTTCCTTCTGAACTGTCCACCTATTTCCTTTTCTCTCAAAAGTGACACTCTCTCTTATCTGTAAGGTTATGTTCCAAGAGCTTCAAGAGATGCTTGAAACCTCAGATAGTACTGAACCTTATATATACTATGTTCTTGTCCAAAACATGCCTGTGATCAAGTCTAATTTATAAATTAGGCACAGAAAGTTGGAACAATAACTCCCAATAACAGAACAATTATAGCAGTAATAAAAGTTATGTAAAGGTTGCGTCTATCTCAAAATATACTATTGTACTGTGATCATGCTTTTTGTGCAGCTGTGAGCTGACACAGTGTCTACATGATTAGAAGTGGGGTGAATGACATACACATTTTGATATAGTGTTAGGCTACTAAGTGTTACCTGAACATAAGTACTTATTGCCACAACAGTTGATCTGATAATGAAGAAAGCTAGTGAGTGACTATCAGGTAGGTAGCTTATGCAGTGTGGATACTCTGGACAAGTAAATGATTTTCTTTATGTGCATGTTGAAGTGGGAAGACATAAAACTATCATACTACTTGTGACCCAATGCAGCTCCTAAGGATCTTGGGGTTAAGGACCAGGAGAGGATGAGGAAAAAAAAAAAGACAAAGCTGGGGTCAGATGGAGTCCTTATCCTCCTGATGGGAGGAAAAGAACTGCTCAATCACTGTAGCACCTTTATTTATATACTGGGAAAGACAATGTCAATTTCAGCCTCTCTGCCTAGCAACCCATTGCTTGGTAAGCCTGGGCCCTTGCCTTCTAGGTGCTGGAACAACTTGTTTACATAGCTTGTTTTGGCCTCTCTGATTTTCTGGGCTTGCTTGCTTTAGCCCCACACATGTGATCAATCTCCAGCCTCAACGGCTCCCTACAACTACTCAGAATGGTATACAACTGAAAATTTATAAACTATTTCCTGAATTTTCTATGATGTATATTTTTGAACCTCTGTTGACTATAGGTAAATGAAAAGGAGGAAGGCAAAACATTTAAAAGGTCAGTTAATTATAGACTCCAGCATAATAACTGATTTCAAAGTTCCACCTCTTCACTGTCAAGTAACCCTGAGAGTGCTTCTTAATTACTCTTAAAGTCTCTTCCTATATTTCCCCACCTGTAAAATAATAATGAAGATAATAGCAATATTTGGGAAGAGGGTCGTTTCTATTGAGAACTCTTCAGAACTTACTCAAGATAAAAACTGACTTCTCTAGTAGTGCTTGCTGCTGTTCTTATTTTTCCTTCTTTAATATTTTTCTTTCTGCTCTGATTTATAGTTCCATGCAACCATAGTTCTTTACTTAATTCACATTTAGGTTTAGAAATCTTTCTGAACTTTGGCTAATTTTAAAAAAAGACTCCATCTTGTATTGACCACCATTTTGTACCTCCATGCATGCCTTCCATTTATTACTCTAACTCAGCCCTCAAAGACATCAGAAAGCAGTTTCATTTTTCACAGTAAATGAAAGACAATTGCTTTGTCTCCTGTGAGGGGTTTCTTTTGCAAACTAACTGTTCATTTCAACTTCCCATTCCTTCAAGAAATATTTCTACACTTGTTCTCTTTCTTTCCCAGCAGGGAAGGTAATTGTTATCTGCCATACTGACCATGTCAGAGACATACACATGAATACTTCACAGGTACAAGTCAAAAGACCGTCAATAGTTTTTGATTTAAAGAAGTTCAAGTGTGCTTTTTGATTTAAAGAAGTTCAAGCTTCTTGATCAGTAAGTTGTCATTCCTGACATAAACAAACAGCCTAGACTTGAAGAACTAAAGCTTAAATGATGCTTTGCCCTCTGTATCTATGGGTTCCACATCTGTGGATTCAAAAAATTGCTGATCAAAAACATTGAAAAAAATTATGTCTGCATGAACTAACAGAGATTAGTAGTACAGTTATCTATTTTGCATATATTTACACATATATAGATATATACATACATTGTATATACATACACACACACACACACACACACACACATATATATACCTATTTGCTTTTTAAAATAAAAAACATAAATAAAGAGGTTATGTCTGAATGGAACATACATACACTGTTTTTGGTCATACTTTCTTAGTAAGTAATACAGTATGGCAACTATTTTTGTAGCACAGCATTCATTTTGTTAGGTATCCAGAGATAATTTAAGGTATATGGTAGGATATGCATAGTTTATATGCAAATACTACACCTAACACTTCATATTAGGGACCTGAGGAACTATGAAGTTTGATATCCAAGGTGGTTCTGAAACCAATTTCTCAGGCACACAGTGGGATGACTGTATGAATTAGACATTTTCCTACAGTGACAAGAGGATATCAGAAAGTATGGAATTTTGCCTTGCCCTCGCTAGTCATGGAGGAGCTGATGTTCTTTCAGATGGTAAAATTTTCAGGAGAAGAACTCCAAGAGGAAGACAGCACAGAGAAGAGCCACACTGGGATGCCAAGATGTGGTGCATGTGGGGGCAACAAATAAAGCTGCACAAGGAAGACAGATGCTATCTTCCTGTATCACCAAGAACTAGTCATAGTACACACAGCTACGCTGCAAAATATTGTAAGTGATTTATTTGTTTAGTGTTCAATTTCCAATCATGACTTAGACATTTATAATTTAGTTTGGCAAACTGCAAACCCTTTCAAAACACTTCTACCCCTCCATGTTTACTCTGTCTGAAGGGTTTTTTCATTTCCTTCACCAACATGGTTTCTTAGAAAAGTCCTTTGATGTCAAGGAGGTCTTTCTACATGACTCTGGAGAGTAGGTTGATTTTTCTGAGAAATAAAAAGTCACTTTCTTTGAAGTAAGCAAACTGGCATGCTAAAGGATTCCTGTTGTCAGTTTACAATATCAACCCCTAGGGAAAGTGGTTGACTCTGTCACTATCCTCTGCTGTACAAAGCCAGTCCATTTGGTAAATACCCAGTTGTGTTCTTCTTGCCCATGGACAGCAAAATATTACTTTTATTCTAATTAAATTTAGTATAGTGAGTCTGTGGTTACTGTTATGAGAAACTGTTCAGAAAGTATTCAACAAGCTTTCTCTCCCTTACTTTCCAACTTTTAACTGAAAAATTAGTTGACTTATGAAACATTATAATACAAAACAATAGTATTTACACACATGAATGTACACAGTCAAAAAATCATTTTCTGTATTAGGAAAGAGGTAAATATTCTTTGGTTTTTAAATATGCAACTGTGGTAGGATATTATCCAGCTGTGGTAGGCTTCTTCATTGCTTATAGATTAAAAGTTGTTTGATTATGTAGCTAGCTGATGAGAGAGTACATAGTAGTCATCTCAGTCTCAAGCAGATTTTGAAATTTTATTGGAATAGTCAAAGGGTGTTACATTAAAAAATGAAGATTAGAATATCAGTGATTTATCATGACAATGACTTACCTCTCAAATGTATAGAGCAATGCAGTGGTGGTAGAAGTAGGAGGGTGAGTCTGATGTTTCACACAGCCACTCTGGGTTCGAGGCTAATAGAAGCTTCCGACCTTCCATCTGCATGGTCTGAATGATGACTTTCTTGATGACAAGGGAAAAGATAGCATGGTGAAGTCATATCTGTTCTTCTGTTCTTCTTGACAGTGGAGCACATGTCTCTTTGACTTACATTAGTCCCCTAGCAACAATTATAAGGTTGGGAAATGTAATTTTTATATGCTTAGAAAAAAAGAAGCTCAAATGTTATTATTCAAAAGAAATTTTTACCATGCACCCAAAGAAATGAGGGTTATACTAAATATTGATTAATGTTATCAGAAGTAAATGTTTTTACTTGGTTCCTAGGACTCTGAAGGGTACAGGAAATATAAACTGTATATGATTAATAAGTGGGTAAGGAATCTGAAACTTAGTTATGGTCCTCTTGGACCATATGGAGTTTGGTTTTCTAATAGTATTTGTGCTTGTGAATTGAGAAAAGGGAGAGCAGAACACAGAAGGTTTAATAATTATATCTTTGGTCACATAATTCCATGTAGGAAGATGTAACTGCTTTCAATAATTTACAACAATTTAATATGGAAACAAGCTTTTTATATAAAAGCACAAAATGGTTTGAGTCACAGTAGAAATGGATTGTTGACTTGTTGAATTACTTCAAAAATTCACTTACATCATATCAGAATTAAAGCTAAGTTAAGTGTACCAGAAGAATGAATTTTTAGATTCACGCAACAGGAAATTCAGTTTTGTCTTCCTCGGGTTCATTCTCCATACAACTACCAGAATTTTGTGTTACCATGGCCCCAACCTGCTGAAAATGTTCCAACTCCTTTTCAAGCTCAGAATGCAGCACAAACTCCATAGCACAAACTGCAAAATCCTTCTTTGTCTCACTTTGCCTGCTTCCTTAATTAAAATCTCTACTATTATGTGCATTTTACTCTATTCTCTTGGAACCCCACATTTTTACACAGGAGCTGCAATTATTTGATTTTCACCAGTTTGCTTTTATTTAATTACCACTATAGAGAAAATAAGTAGCAAAAATGATTTTTAGAATATTTTATTTACAATCCTGATGTTAAAGTTAAACACTTGTTTAACTCCAATAGATTTTGTTTAGAAGAAAGTCAAGGAAAGGAAAGAAGGAATGAAGGAAGAAATAATGAGAAAGAAAAAGAAACAGAGGAAATTCATGTTTGAATTTTTATATATATTTAGGTTTTGCATTCTATTTTTAAAAGAAAAAATATAGACTTACTGATACCAAAAATTAAATTTCTTTCATAAAATATTTTCAATTTCAAGTGTTATACATGCCAATAATAAGTAAAATTCAAAAGTCCACTAGCACTTTTGCTAAATATATAGCATCAGTACTAAAATATAGTAATATTATAAATATTTGTATTATACTAACTATATGGCTAGCATTTGTCTTAGTTACATTCTGATTGTTGAGACACAATACCTGGCATCCACAATTTAAAGATGGAGAGGTTCATTTTGACTCAGAGTGGGTAGAGGTTTCACTATATAGTTAGTTGTCTCCAGAGAGGCTTGCCAAAGTGGCACAGCAGAGGATATATACTTTTCCAGATCATGCCCCCAGTGATGACCTCTTCCAACTAGGGTTTTCTCCCATGGTCACATTTAGTGGTAAATTCATCTGTGAACTAATCCACATAGCTGGAGCTGGTTGACTATGGATTGAGTCTCCTAAAACTGTGAGTCAAATTAAACCTCTCTTACTTCAAATTTTGGGTGTTGGGCATTGTATCTCAGAGAAGGAAAAGCTGACTAATATAGACAGTTGGTACCAGAGAATTGAGATCATGTTGTCACTATATTGACCATGTGATGCAGAAGCCTTTGAAACTGTTTTGTAGGAGGAGTTTGAAAAGATTTGGAGACGCAAGATGGAGAAGTCAAAGAACAGTGATAGCTTTAGAACTTTCAGTAATAAATTTGGTTGTGGCATACCTACCATAGGTTTACCACCACTTCCCTAGAATATTGTAGGCAGAACCTGATGAGTGGTTCTGGCCACATCTCACACAACAAGAAAGGTGATAGAAATGTGAACAATAAAGGCTAAGCTTATAATGTTTCCCTTGGGAACAAGGGCTTCATGAGTAATATGACTAGAGTTCATGTACATTACATTATGATGAAAAAGTTTTGTCAATATTTTGCCTATGTGCTGAGATTTTATGGGAAACTGAGATTAAAACCAATGAACTAATCAGTCTGGCAGAGGAAATTCTTAGAAAGCCTAACATTCAGGCTGCAACATAGGTATGGCTGGGTGATTTTAGCTAGACTTATAAGGAAAAATTGAGGACAAAAAGCAAAGCAGAAAATTGTGATAAATTTAAATTTTGATTCAGAAGAAATCATGTGGTAAGTTTGGTACCAAAAAAGATGTGGCTGCTGAAAAGATTGTCATTGTTATGGTTTCTGTCCGAATGGCAGGCATTATAAAGCCACATGTGGTCATGGCAGCAGGTTTCTAGAGGTTATTACTGATTCATGGTCCAATGCTGGGATCATTGGTGTGAAGTGCCTACTCGAGGGTGGGTATGTCCTACACACAATATTAGTGACAGAGTCTTCTTGTTTGCTCCTCCCTTTTTCTCTTGTTACTTTTGCTGTCTTTTGCTGCATGAACTGTTGCCCTGTGCCACATTGCTCTGCCTTAGTATCAGGTGATTATGTACTGAAAACTCCACAAACTGTGAGCTGAATAAACCTTTACCTTCCTTCATTTGGGCATCAAGTATTTTGTCACAACAATGAGAGAAAAGTAACCCAGACAACTACCATTAAAAATAAATGAAGTATTTGTATTTTGTACAAAGACAAGAAGAAAGAAGATGCCTTCAGGGGTTCTCAGAAATCAGTAAAATTCTACTCATCTCAGGATCAAAGGTACAATATCAACCTTTTATTTGAGAAGCGAGCCACTAGACTCCCTGCTAGAAAAGGTTTATCTAGGAATTTAGTTCTGCAGGATTCATTTCACCATGCTCAGCCATCCAGGCACTTAGAGGCTGTTGCTGCCATGGTCTAAAAGGGCTTGACCACTGCCTACACTGATAGTGGACTTGGTGTCATCTTTGTGATGCTGGTTTTATTAACATATAGAATGCAAGAGTTGTGAGGGCCTGGAGGATCCACCTAGCTTTCAAAGGAAGGATTGGGAGGCCAGACAAGAAACCCCTGAGAGGACTACATGGGAATCTGTGTGAACGAAGACAAAGGTGCAGTGGAGACCCAGAAATTGGAGAGGCTCTAAATGATGAAGGCTGCAGGAAGACAGTGAAGCCAGTTTAAGAGAAAGGCCATTTGGGCTGCAACCAGCAAGATCATAGGGGTGAAGCTTCCCAAGCCCCCTGAAACGCAAATGTTACCACCATCTGCTTTGAATTCTGAACGTGGAGCTATAGAATTGGTCTTACTTTGGTCTAACTCGTTTCTACTACCATTTTCCTTTTCCAAATGGGAGTAGTTATCCTGTACCATTATCCCTTGAGATTATATATCTTGTTTTCAATTTTCACAAAGTTCACAGCTAATAGTTTGCCTTGAATTTCAGAAGATTTTGACTTTTAAAAAAATGCTGGAACTGTTGAAATGTTGGAGAAGGAATTGTTACATTTCAGTTGAAGGAGAGATAATTGTTTCATGTTAGGTGGAATTATGTATGACCTTGTGTTTATTTGGAGATTAAATATGATTTAAGGAGCTGAGTTGGGTATCAGGTTAACAAGGGGTGGGATGTGACAGTTAAAGTGAGTGTCAACATTATTGGTTTTGAGATCTGCCTAGCAGATGAGAAACACACACACGGCTGTATCTAGATGAGTCACAGAGGAGTAACTTCGGGGTCCACATCTGGTGGCTGGCTCCTCCTCTCTAGCTCTGTTCCATTGCTCTGCATCCCAGGCACTAGGAACAAAACATCTTTGCTCTGCCAACCTTTTCTACTATGATTTCTCTGCCTTGGCACTAGGTGATCATGGAAACAGTGAACCAAATTAAGCTTGTCTTCCTTAGTTATGGGTATTGGCTATCGTTTCCTAGTGACGATAAAGCTGACTAATGCAGCAAGTCATTTTTTAAATGTATGTATTGCAAATGAAACTTGAAGTTTCATTTGTTAGTGTTTTTCTTTATTTTGAATACCAGAACTTTTAAACTGCAATAACATATACTTTATCCATTTTCTTTGTTTTGTATGTTTAAAGTTATTTCTTAAATTTTAGTTCATTAGTGCATGTGTAATACATAGTGTTTAAATTCATTGTAAGAAATTGGTCCATGTACATAACATACCTTGATTCTTTTTTTATCCCCTTTTCTTTTCTTCCTTTCTCCTTCCACCCATCCCTGTATCCATTTCTTCTTTTTGAATGCTTGCAGTAGATAATGTGTACATTTTTGTGTGGAGTAGGCACATGTACATAACACACATGGGGGTATCCATTTTTCTTTAGGATTTATATTTTTATTTCTTATTTCTAATTTTAAGTTTAGGAGTATATTTTATAGAGTTTTGGTTTTAGTTTGTATGGTTAGTGATGATCGTCTCTGAATTATTTTTGTGTATTATGCAAGGTAACTAATTTTACATGAAGTAACTAATTTCTATGTAGCCTTGGGTTCTAGTGCTAGTCTAAAAAATTTCCTGATGTCATTCCATCCAGTACTGGCATGTACCTTACTTTGCCTGTACGTTTACCTCCTCCTGCTACTGGGGACAGAGTTTTAGGTGTGATTTCATAGCCAGGCCTTCTTCCCACTTATACATTTTCTGGAATTGATTTCTTATCTCCAAACAGTGTGAAATCCTAGATTCCTTTGCCTGTGCTATCTATGCATACCCAAAAGACTCTGATGCTGCATGTTGCATATATTTTCTGTGCTTTGCAATGTTTCATTGGTACCATTATCTTCTTTTGCAGCCCAAATTGAGTATCCTCAAAGTGTCTCTACAGACACTGGAGTTTTTGGTTGCAAATCAGAGTTTCTGACTGCAAATTTGGCATTACTCATTCTGTGCCATATAGGAAATTTAACCAGAAAATGCCTAAATATTCCCAGACCTTTGCAAAGTTCTTTTTTACAAAAGCAATGATTGCTGTTACTCTTTAAAGGCACCACTTATATATATACTGAATGTAGAACTCAGTTTCAATAATTGCACATGCTACATCTATTCTGTTCATCTGGACAGTACTGATTAACACTTTTCATTAAATATGTTAATAGTTCTTGCATAATATATATTGAATTGAATGGGCAAATTTAAAGCTAAGCAAGGGCATATCCAAATAATTACAGAAACATTCAGGTATGCACTATCATAAAATAATGACATGTCTGTTACCTCTCTGCCCAAAAAGAGTGCAAAAAAATATCTGAACTTTCGAGTAAATCTGAGTTTTATAAAGATGTTTTCTAAGTCTCAAATTGTACAGAATCTCATTTCAATGAACACAAAGAGTATAAAGAAGAATAAATCTATGATGTAGATTGCATCTTCAAATTGAGGTAAATATGCAGTTGTTCACAGGCTGATTTGTTTGAGTAGAATCTATTTCCTTTCAGACAGTTGTTTTATGAGCCTATGGTGAAGCAGTTTAGGCAATTCAGAAATTTAAGGGCAGCTTAGACTTTCACTACTTGACCAGAGCAGACAGTCTGTGCATCTCTGTTCTCAAGGGGCAATACACTACATAGCATTCATTATTGCAAAGCTATCTGGCAGAAGTTATAAAAAATATGTTTTGCAAGAAAGTTTCTGAGCCAGAAAACTGTGTAAATTACTTAGAAATCTGTCTACTTAGAAAAAGAACATCATTTTCTCTTGCAAAGCAGATTGTCTTTTTACTTCTGACTTATTTGCTTTTGTTTATTATTTGCTGACCTACTTTTTGAGTCAGCAATGAATTTACATATGTGAAAAATTTAAATGTATACATGGAAGGAAATAGTATCAGCCCTCCTCACCTTGCTTATCCTTTTAGAGGTTCGCTATGCATATGCAAATGAATATGATTTTGTATTCTAGTGCCTAACTACTTCAAAGAAAAAAGAGGCTAGACTTCGTGGCATCACCACTATCTGTTATCCCAGAATTTCCTGGTTTGCTCATTTAACATCGCCTGTCTTAGAAATCTCTTCATTCAGGCAACTGATCTCAAGATTGGCCTTCTCTACATTGTCCAATAGCACAATTTGGAAATGTTTTCATTTAAATACTATGAAAAAGTACTTTCTTTTTTATACTGCATAATTTAGTAGATGCACCTCTATATATTTAACTATTAGTGTGATAGATAAGGATATTTCCATAATCTATTGTTACAACAAACATTGCTACAATGAATCATTTTTTGCATGTATGTGCCAGTGACTCTTCAGGTCATATTCTTAGAAGTAGAATTGCCTAGAAAAAGAGAAAATGCATTCATATCTTCTCAGATATTACCAAACCAGGGTCAACCATGACTGTGCCCACCAGCATCCCTACAGAATCTGAGACAGCTTCTTCCCTACATGATAACAAGAGATACTGCTCTTCATCCATTAAATTAGTAAAAGTCCAGAGTTTTAACTTCCCAGTAGAGTTTTAGCTTTCATTTAATTTTTATTAGCTGAGATTGTGCTTTATTTGTTAGGAAATTTTTGTAATTTCCTTTTCTATAGGACTGTCTATATCTTTGGCTCACCTTTTTCTATGTTTTCTTTCTGAGAATTATAGCACTTGTTTTAAAGCAATTTCCCCTTCACATGGTCAGTCTTAGTTTCTAAATACATCATCATGTTTTTGGCCTTCCAAATATTAATGCATATTTTAAAGAAAAATTATTTTGCAATCAAACTTTTCTAAGTTATCATATGACTTATAGATCTTGTATCACAAAAAGTCACCTTTAAGGTTATAGAAGAGTCCTTTCATTTTTTCTTAGCATGTAGTAGTTTGACTTTTCTGTAATTACATAGGATACATTTGGCACTTACTCTCATGAATAATGAGGTATAGTTCTAACTTAGTTATTTTTTCAGTGGGCTAATTAGTAGTTGAGCAAAAGAAGTGAGTCAGTAAAAGGTGAGTTGTCAAGCCAATTACAAGTATGACTTAAGTTTAATGTCATAGAAAATTTTTGACAAATCTTGCAAATTACATATCCTCAAACTATAGTACCCAAGTGCCAGTAGAGATGGACCATTTTATACATCAGTTCCCACCAGTCACTGGTTGAAAATATAGGAGTGGGTCATTCACCCATATTTCCAACAGAGGTGCTGAACTGACCTCTCTTTCTGGTTTCTGAATCATGGAGTCCAGCAGTCAAAACTCTGAATCTGCAAGGCTGAGTTTCAAAGGATGTGAGCTAACCACCAACTTGTCTGCTAAATTCTGGTTATGAAAAGAAGTGGAAGCATGACCAATTGTTAAATGTTTTATTCTTTAAAAAATTTCAGTCTGTAACTTCATTTTTCCTCTTTGATTAAAAAAAGCCATGAGAAAGATTTATTGTGTTCTGTCTTCTCAACACTTCCCCATTTCCTTTTGTTACACATTTAGCCTAGAGCACTGAGCTAGCATGTACCGTGAAACCTTTTCTCTGCCCTTAAATGTTTCCAGTGTCCACCTAAGTTCTACTTTCATGCGCTTTTTAATGAAACTGTGTATGACTTTGTTTTTCTCTTTAAGCTTAAAAAAAGGCCCCCCCCACAGTGAAATTGATGGTAATTCATTCTCTTTTCACTTCACCTCCTCCCACTCCCTTAATTCAGCAACCCTTATAGATTCTGCAATTCTGTTTGAAGAACTGGTCAGTTTTACATTCATTTTAATGAGCACTTCAGAGGAGGTCTTTCAGTACTGGCTGCCCTGCTACTGAGCTGGCTTAACCACATGGTACTTGACCATACAGTTGCATGGGGCCCTGTGCAGGAAAGGTCCTGGATAAGATCTTGGCTGTCACCATTGGGAATTTCTTCATTTTGTCTTCGAATTTATGTTCTGGAAATGAGGTCCAATGAAACAAGGAACAGATACCAGTTTCTTACAGCCTCCATTGGCTGCCTCCTGCCTCCAGCCCAAACTCTGGCCTCAGACTCCAACAAATGGCTCAGCTGTCCCGGGGAGTTTCTCTCTATCACTCAACCAAGCTGAGGTGTGTTCATGTGCTTTGTGTACTGTGTCACCTAGCTGGGACCTGGATTGTGGAGAGATACCACAATCATCCTTTTGGTGTGCACTAGGGAAATCACATTAGCAGGAGGGGACAAAACAAAAACAGAAAACAAACTCTCAGGCAGAGAAAGAGGGACTGCAGAAGAAAGGAAAATCCATTTTCAAAGAATCTGCAAGTAAGAAATCTCCCATTTGCATTTTGCTCTGTAACCCACAAATTATCCCACTACCCTAGTCAGCCATCTCATAATCATAGAAGGAATCTCCTCTATCAAGTGTTTTGATACTCCAACCTGGAACTGCATCCTAAAAAATCATTCCTTGGGTCCCACCCACTGACTGCACAGTCCTGCTGTTTCCTCTCACGCTGTTCCATAGTATCCTAAACACTGGACTAGTTGACTTCCTACACATCTCCTCTGTCCCTCTGCCATACCTTCAGTCCTTTTATGTTCTCTCCATTGTCCTCTGTCATAGGTCTTATCCAAGGAGCATTCTGTTGTTGTTAATGAGAGGAAAAAAGGTAGCAGAATAAGAAAAGGAAACAATGAAAAAATTAGGCAGTTTCTCCTTGTTGCTGGGATTGTTTTTGGCATGTAATTTATTGTTTGTCAGAGGAGCCGTGGGATGTTTATTTAGTGTCAAAAAAGTATCTCGGGTAGAAAATTAAATTTCTAGCCAGTATGTTTCATCAGCGAAAGTAGCTTCATTTACTGAGATTTTGATTAAAGCCCTTTTCTTTGCCAGGCACCATTCTGGTGTAAGAATGTCCTCAGACTTTCTGATAAACATGTGAAGCCAGTATTCCTAGTTACTCTTGTCACTTTGAGTTGCTGGACATTCATATGTATAACTATGCAAAATGTTAATGTACTTCCAAACTCAAGGTGTTTATCTTTGCCTTGACAAAAGGTGCCCTTTCTACAGTGCCACTAACATATTTTAAAGTTCCAATTGTAAAGACAGTCATTCATATTTTATAGATATGTAGTCTCACTGTATAATAATTTTGGAAAATGCCTAGCAAATTCTTCCAGTGTGAACCTGGTCATGCTAATTCAAAGACTTGTAGGTAATTTTTCTGCTTTCTTTCCAATCTTATTCCGAAATAATATGAATATCTTCATGGCTAAATGGTCTAAAATGTATTTTTCTATTATAAATTAAATAAATTTTGGTTTGTTTAGCTGAATGGATGTACTCATGACCCCAATTGCATTTGATATCATTTTATCTGCAGCTTCCTATTGGTTAGCTGTGTGAAATTAAGCAACTCTCCTCACATAATTGCTAAAGCAATGTAATACGTTAGTATCTGAGAAGCTCTCATAGTAAGTAGATTTTAATGCATTATATCTGGGTATTTTATCTGTAGAAGAAAGCAAAGCTGTGACCATAGGATGGAGCTGAGTACCCAAATTGCATAGTATTGTTTTGCTTATGTCAATCTTTTCTTTCTGCCAGAATTTTCCAGTGCCATAAAACTGACAGATGCATAAAATAGCGGCTATCACAGGAGGGAGTCTATGAGTAGTAGGATCTTATCAGGTGATTTAAAATGTGAAAAATTTAAATAAAAGAATCACTCATTAATATTCACTGCAATTTATACCTCAGTTAACATGGTAGAAGCAGAACACCAAAGACTGGGAAATAGATGTATCTGCCAATGAATACCTCAAAATCACAATCCTAAACTGCTAAGTAATAGTTACAACATTATTCTACAGTATGATCATTATGTGTATCTCAATCATATGAATAAACTAAATAAATAAAAAAAACTGGAAAGAATTCCAAGAATGTTGAATAAAAACATGGCTAAATATCCTTATTCATCCTTAAACATTCATCTCTATTTCTGAATGCTATTACATTTTGGAAAACTGAATTTAAGGTCCCAAGCTCTTTTATATTTACTTTTATTCTTTCATCCTTGTATCTCCAGTAACTAGTAGAGGATTTAGAATGCATATAACATTGTTGGCAATTTACTTTCCAATAAATGAGATCATCCTCACATAGCCATGTGAATAGATTAGTGTGACATTTGTCTTCCATCATTTTAAAGATGAGGAAAACAAGTATCAAAATATGTTAGTTATTTATGATCACACAGACAAATAAGAGTGAAGATTGAGACCCAATTGACTAGGTCTTTCAACTTCTAGCTGGAGCTGTTCTATTGGCTCTCAGTAGTAAAACAGGTTTCTATATGATTTATGGAATAGAGGAGTCTTGAACCTTTGGATGCAATAACTTGTTTCTACCTTTGGATTGGTGAATGATGAATTAGAAAAATTAATTCTAAATCCCAAGTGTGTTCAAAATCTCAGAGCTTTTTTATTTCCCTTTCCCTTTGTCTTAGTCTATTTTACACTACTATAACAGAAAACCACAAACTAGATATTTTAAAGTGACTAAAAATTCACTTCTCACAATTCTAAAGGCTATTGAGTCCAAGGTCAATGGGTTGGCATTTGGTAGGGCCTTCTTGTGCCATCTCACAGCAGAAGGCAAGGGGATCAGAGTGAACAAGGGAGAGAATGAAAGCAGGCTCTGGAGGGAGGTAAGCTCACCTTTTTATAAGCATCACTGCTGGTCAACAAACATGCTGTTGAAATAACATTAACCTGCTTATGAGAGTGGAATCCTCAAGACCCAAATGCCTTCCATTAGACCCCTTCTCCCAGCATTACCACATTCAGGACCAAGTTCTCAACACACGAACTTTGAGGAACACAATAAAATCATTGCATTTGACCTGAATCTAAATTTATATCATTCTCAGATGAAAAATACATTTATTCCATTCCAAAAGCCCCAAAGCCTTAAGTTATGCTTAGCACCAACTCAAAAGTTCAAGGTCTGCAATCTTACCAAGATCAGACATGGGCAAGACTCAAGATATGATTTGTCCTGAGGCAAATTCTACTCCAGTTGTGCATCTGTCAAATTAAGCAAATTGTCTATCTCTAAAATAAAATAGTGGTATAGAGATATAATAGACATTGTTATTCTAGAAGGCAAGAAAAAAAATTGATTCCAAGTAAGTCCAAAAGTCAACACAGTGAAAGATGTCAAGTTTGAGGGCTGTAGAATAATCTTCCTTGACACGATAGACCCTCTGATGTTGGATTTATATTCTAAGTCCTCAGGAAACCCTTCCCTCATGGTTTTGCTGGACTTTGCCCAAGCAGAAGCTCTGGTGAGCTGCACTCTTGTGCCTGAAGCTTTCTGAGGCTGTCATTATCCACTATTGGTTCTACAGTTGAGAGGTCTTTGGGAGCAGCCTTGCTCTCTAGTATTCTCTAGACATTGCCATAGCAGAGACTCTTTTGGCAACTATACTTCTATGTCAAATGCTGGCCAGAAGCAGAAGTTCTGAGCTATCCTTTGAAATCTAGATGGACACAAATATAGTCCATATCTCATGCAATCGGATTGTCCTCCTATGGCCACTGCAAAAGTTTACCACTTGCACTTTCTGGAATAACAACTCAAACTGTACCTGGACTTGCTTGAACTATGGTGTAGCTGGGCAGCAGTGTACCAAAATGCACCAAACAGACATTTAAAGTACAGAGTAATCAATGCTGATATTCCTAGGGCATCATGATCCCCTCTCTTGGGGATTTCTCAAGGATCTCTGTAATACCTTCAAAGTCACTCATTTATTGTCTTGATGGATACAATCTGGTTTCTCTCCATCTATTCTAATTCCTTTATGAAAGGTCAGTTGACTGTACCTTTGTGTGCCTTTTTGTTCTTTACAGGGCCAAGCTAGATATTTTCCAAATTTCTGTCTTTGTCTTCTTTTATACATAGTACCTTTAAGTCATTTACTCTTCTCCAGTTTTATGGTGTCCAGTTAAAAGAAGCCATGCAGTTTCTTCAATGTTTTGATCTGAAATTTCGTCTGACAGATAGTAGTTCATTGTTTTTAATGCCTACCTTCTTTAAAGCCCTTGATATGGGCCCTACTCTGTCAAATTCTTTGCCAGTTTATAACAAAGATGACTTTTACTATAGTTTCTAATATGTTTTAACCCACTTTCCATGTGAGAGTTCATCAGAATTGCTGTCGCTGTCCACATTTCTGTGAGTATTCTGATTTTAAACATTTGTGTAAACTCTAAAGAGTTTTAGAGTTCCCTTAAAGCTCTTCCCTACTAAACATTCATCAGAATTTCCCTTAACCCTCCAGTTTGGACAATGTAGGGGTTTTCTAGACTCCTGTCCCCAGTCCTTCCAGTCTCCACCCAGTTCCAAAAATGATTCACATTTTCTGGTATTTGTTAAACTGACTCTACCAAATTTCTGCCTTTGTCTATTTTTTGTCATTATAATAGAATACCTCATACTGGGTGATTAATAATGATCGACACTTTTATCTCTGTCTGTAAAGTCCAAACCAGAGTGGCAACAATTAAGAATTTTTTTTCCTGCATTGTTCCATGGTAAAAGGCAAGAGGGTATAAAGGGGAGTGAGAGCAAGGTCAGTGAGGAAAAGCAAGAGAAAAACTCATCCTTTAGTTAGGATGCATTCATTTATTTATGCGATTCAGAAAAATGAGCCTCTGTGACCCAAGTACTTCCTGTTAGACTTTACCTTTCAATAATGCTGCACTGGAGATCAAGTTTCCAAAACATGAAATTTGGGAAGCACCTTTCAAACCACAGATTTTCTCTGTCCAATCAGTTACCAAACTAAAGATTTTTGTTTATCTATTTATTTACTTTCTGAGGACAGTGGGCTTTACTGATGGTGTGCAATGAGCCAGGGCTTTCTAGGCCCCTCCCCTTTTCCAGTGCACCTGGGATGAAGGCTGTGGGGAGGGGAGAGTCTCTGTGTTGGGGCTGAGTGAGGCAGTGACTTCTGCAATGTGGCCTCCCTCTTCCTCCATGGTCTTTCTGGGCAGTGGTGGGGGGCTGCTTACTCCTTGAAGGTCACATGGACCATGAGGTCTACCACCCTGTTGCTGAAGCCGAACTCATTGTCATACCAGATAACGAGCTTGAAAAGGGGTCATTGAGGGCAGTGCTGGCCAAACACCATGGTGGAAGTGTGGGTGTCACTGTTGAAGTCACAAGATACAACCTGGTCCTCAGTGTAGCCAAAGATGCCTTTGAGGGGATCATCTGTTGCCTGCTTCACCACCTTCTTGAAGTCATCATATTTGGCTTCTTTCTTTCATTAGACAAGTCAGATCTACAACTAACAAGTTGGCACACGGAAGGCCATGCCTATGAACTTCCCATTTTGGGATGACCTTGGCAGCTCCAGTGGATGCAGGGATGATGTTCTGGGCAGCCCCACAGCTTTTGTGCCACAACTTCCCAGAGGGGCTTGTCCACAGTCTTCTGATGTGGCAATGATGGCATGGACTGGAGTCATGAGTCCTTCTACAGTGCCAAAGTTGTCATGGATGACTTGGGCCAGTGGGGCTTAGTATTTGGTGGTACATGAAACACTGCTGACAATTTTGAGAGAATTCTTGTGATTCACACTCATCACAAAGATGGGGGCATCAGCAGAAGGAACAGAGATGATGACCATTTTGGTGCCACTCTTCAAGTGATCCCCAGCCTTCTCCATGGTGGTGAAGACACCAGTGGACTCCACCACATACTTGGAGCCAACATAGCCCCACTTGACATTGGTAGGATCTTGCCCCTGGCAGATGGAGATGGCCATTCTATTGACGATGAGCTTTCTGTTCTCAGCCTTGATGGTGCTGTGGAATTTGCCATGTGTAGAATCATTCTGGAGCATGTAGATTATGTAGTTGAGGGACATTAAGGGGTCATTGATGGCCACAACATTCACTTTACCAGATTCAAAAGCAGCCCTGTTGAGTGGGCACCCTATAC
This sequence comes from Dolichotis patagonum, assembly GCA_004027295.1. Taxonomy (NCBI): domain Eukaryota; kingdom Metazoa; phylum Chordata; class Mammalia; order Rodentia; family Caviidae; genus Dolichotis; species Dolichotis patagonum. The sequence continues at coordinate 116,800 of PVJX010001258.1, read as the reverse complement.
AGCCAAATCTGTTCACTCTGATCTTTACCATCGTGTCTTGGATAGCGACTGGTGCTGCACAAGAAGCATGGCTATTGGTCAAGTGCACAGGAGCAGAAAGCCTTAACTTTATTTTTAAAATATACAATTATATTTTAAAATATACAATTATATTTTTTTACTATAATCATTTAACCAGTGCTAATTCAGTTCCTCTTCATACTTCTCTCAGTGAGATCAATAGCATGTCTGATGTTGCTTCTACATTTAGCATCTTATTCATTATTATAATTCATTTAGTGCATTTTGGTAAATATTCAGTATGCACTACTTGTGAAACACAATGCTAAGTAACAGGGTGAATGACAGAGAAATGCTGCTGACCTTTTGCAAATATTTCACTGCTGCTATAGTTTAGATCTTAAGTTTCTCCCAAAGGCCTATGTGTCAAAGGCATGACTCCAGCACATTGCTACTGGGAAGTGGTAGAAACATTCAGAGGCAAAGCCTACTGTGAGACCCTGGAAACTTCTTTCTGTTTTTGTTTTCTGGCCAAGAAATGGTTGTTTTTGCCAACCCATGTTCCTATTTGCTGCTACCCTAATGTTCCTGCTGCCTTGCACAGAGTCAAAACAGTGGGGCCAATCAATCAAAGAGTGAAACCTTCAAACCTGTAAACCAAAATAACATTATTATCTTCAGTGTTTGCTATACTACGAAAAATGGACTAATACAACTGCTTAGCAGGGAAGACAAACAGTAGCAGACTATTTAACCTGATATTGTAAGTGCAATTATACAAATAAGGTATCATACAATAGAAATGGAGAGTGTACTTATTGTTACTAAGTTCATGTTAAAAATCCTTCAATAATAACTACCAGCTTAAAATCAAGGTTGTAACCACCAATGCCTAAGGATGACCACAGGCACAAACATGAGAAAGAGGACAGGTATAATACAGTGAGGCAGTAGATAGTCTGGAAGCTATGGTGCACTGCAAAGTACAGGTCCAGACCAGTCAGCCACTACTCAGGTATAGCACGGAGAGGTTCAGTGTAGGCCAGCTATTTTTGTTTTTGTTATGGGTTTTTTTTTTCCAAGAGAAGATGAAAATGTAGAATCTTATGTCCTTTTCATAATTTATAAAATGTTTTAATTTTTGTAATTCAAATAATAAAAACACTGCAAAGGTAGATAAAACACATTTCTAGGCCTCCAGTTTGTGAATTTTGACCTGTATAATACAGTCAAAAAGTTTTAGTAACATAGTCAACACTGCACAATCTAAATGCAATATGTTTTTGTTTTTCTCTTTAAAATTCTAGGTCACCTGTGCCACACCAAGTACAAAGTTGTTTCTGGAATATGCTTTGCATTCTCATGCCAAATATTTTTGTGTCTTCTGACTGCAATGCACTTTTTCAATTCCTTATTAACTTGATACAATTTCATTCCACATTTTGGCCCAAATTTACATGTCAACAATTATGTAAAATCTTTCTTTGTGTGCACAAAGGAAACCTAACTTCTCTTTTCTCTTAAAACATTCTATTGCCACTATTACTAGAGTGATTGAATCTGGTTCAAAAGTTCCAACAGATATAAATCCACCCTCATCTCAGTTGTAATTTTTTTTAAAAAAAGTCTTAACCAAAAACATTTCTTTTTCTTTACAGTTTAGTTATATGCATTTTTAATGACAAATAATATTTTAATCAGAATGTAAATTGACTGATGTGAGGTTGATTGTGTTAACTCAGTGAGAATTTATTTTTTCCTGAGTTTTGGTATGTCACACCTTATGGTATCTGCAATTATTTGTCTTTGGCTTCTGTAACAAATTATCTCAAATTTACAGATTAAATAATTCAGAAGATCAACATTCAAAAGCTGGGCATGGTGGTACATGTCTGTAATCCTACCACTTGGGAAGCTGAGGCAGGAGGATCATTGAGAGTTCCAGACCAGCCTGGACTACAAAGAGAGTTCAAGTGCAGCTCAAACTGCACAGAGAAATCTTGTCTCAATAAATAAATAAAATTTAAAAATAGAGAAGACCAACATTTATCTCAGTGGGCTAAAGTGGTGTTGGAAGATCTGCATTCCTCTAAAGAGGCTTTACAAGAAGTTGTTGTAAATTCTTGTGACTGTCTGCACAGCCCCTGAGTCTGTTTTTGAAATCAGCAATTATAGGCTGAGTCTTCAAAGGGCAAAACTCTGACTTCCTGTTTTATGTCTCCCTTCACCACTTTTAAGGAATGAGTATAACTTGACCCCCATTCAAGCAATCTAGGAATATATTTTAAAGTCAGTGTTTGGGTCTTGAAATACTTCATTGGAAGTATTCTCTTCTAATCTCTTTAAAGTTTATGTTGAGAAGTCTGCTGTAATTCTGACAGGCTTGCCTTAATATGTAATTTTCTTTTAATTTTTAATTTTTTTGCTTTTCTATAACAGCTTTTAAAATTCTGATATTCATTTGACAAGTGACATTTTAATCATAATGTGTCATGGAAAGCTTCATTTTTCATCATGGTGTTTAAGCCTTGCTTACTTGTATGGTGAACTCTTTCTTGATACTTGAGAAGTTTTCTTTTATGATTTCTGTAAATAGATTTATTATTCCATATTTGCTGTACTGTAGCATCTCTCTAACTCTAATTAGTCTTGTGTTGATCTTTTTATTTTTATTTTTTTGGTAGCTATTGGATAGATTTTTCTTGTTCTTTTATTATTTTTGAGGTTTTCTTGAGTAATTTGTCATAATGTACCATTTAATTTTCAATTTCAGAAGCCTGGCCTTCACATTGGTCATTTCTGAAATTTATGAATTCTGTACAAATTTTTATATCCAGCAGTTTTGTCCAATACTTCTTCATGGATACTATATCCATGGTAAATTTGTCATTTGTGTTTTGAAACTTTTGATTAATTCTTTCTAATTTTTGTTTCCCTGAAGTTCACATTGGTCATTTTGTATGAACTTATAATTCATGTCCACTTGGAACTTTCTAAGTTTTCTTTTTAACTCTTCTTTATCAATTTAGTAATCTCTGCTACCTAGAGTTTGCTTTGCTTTGTATCAGTGTCCCCTGGATCTTCCTTGGGAGAATTGGGAGATCTTAGATATCTTTTGTTTCCCTACTTTCCTATGTATATTTTCCTATTTTCCCATATATATTTGTTGTCTGTTTTTGTTTATTTCCCTCCACCACTGCCCCCCCCCAGCATTTTGGTGCTGAGGACTGAGGTTAAGTAGTGTGAAGAGAAGTTATAATGATATGAAGATCTTTTTAGTAAAAATGCTGGTTTCCACTTATATTTTTTCAATTTTATTTATTCAGGGATAGTTTTCACTCTTTCATCACTTCAAGCTCTAAAAGCACACATTTTTCCAACCAAGATTAAAATAACCAGTAAAACAGTCTTTCAAAAGAGAAATGAGGACACTCCATGACAAAGAATTCAGTGGTACCTCAGTTTACAAACTCACTTTTTTCCATGTTTCTGGTCACAAACCAAACTGGAAGAGAAACAAGTCAAATTTCCTCTTAGGTTCAGTGTTGAACCTAACCATTGAATTTGATTTGTGACCAGAATTGTGGAAAGAATCAAATTCATGAACTGAGTATCACTGTAACTCAGGAGATTTAAGAGTGCCAACCAGCACTCAAGAAAATGCACAAGAATACTTTAGACAGAGATGATTAAGCCAGTAAATCTAAAAATCTACATGGAATAAAAGTGCCAAACAAGGCAAATAGAGTTTTAAAAAAGAAGAACTGAAACACAAAGGAGTCATCAAGAGTAAATAAGTGTGATGATAGAAATAAATCAACCCTTCTCAGTAATAACTCTCGATGTTAGTGACCTCAATCTCCCAATTAAAATACATGGATTGGCAGATTGGAATTAAAAAATAAAGCAGAAAAAAAAATAAAGCATAACTTATCAGTCAGTTGCATTCAAGAAACTCCTCTAATCAAAAAATTATCTATTGGCCAAAAATATAAGATGGAAGACAGTATTTCACACACTAGGACACTGAAAGCCAGCTGGGTAGCAATTTTTCTCTCAGACATTTTAAACTTCAGGCTAAAAATGATCAGAGGAGACAAAAATGGTCATTATGAACTACTTAAATGAATAATCCAACAAGAAATGATAATAGTTGTAAACATATATGGACCAAATAGTGGATTACCTGTCTTCAAAAACAAATAATGCTGGATATAAAAGATCAAATAAACCCTGATATAATCATATTGGTCAGCCTCACTATGCCTCCTTTTCAGAGACATTGTAACTAAACAAAATAACCCAGTAAATATATTAGAGCTGAACCATACGCTTGAATATGTGAAGTTAATAGCTATCTATAGTCAACAGAGTATTCTAACCTGCTCACAATATAGCACACATTCTTCTCAGCAGCACATGGAAGTTTCTCTGAAATGGACTACACATTAGTCTACAAAGCCAGCTTAAACAAATACAAAAGAATCAAAGTAGCCCATGTTTATTATCAGGTCATTGTGCAATCAAACTAGACATCAATAATAGAAGGAACAACATAAAATTTAGAAATACCTGAAAAGTTAATAACACATTCCTGAAAATCCCGAGGATCACAGAAAAAAAAATCAATGAAGAAATTAAACAGTTCCTGGAAACAAATGATAATGCCAGTACAATGTACTGTGACCTGTGGGGGAAAATGAAAGCAGTCCTAAGATGGAAACTTATCACAATCTACAATCACACTAGAAGAAAAGAGCAAGCTCAAATAAATCATCTAATGAGAAACCTCAAGATAGTAAAAAAAAAAAAAAAACAGAAGAAGATAATTCATACTTGAACTAAAACTAATGTGGGAAATACTAAAGATCAGACCAAACATTAATGAAACTGACCGCAAAAAAAATACAAAAATCAATGAATTGAAGAGCTATTCTTCAAAAGAATAAACAAAATATATAAATTCTTATTAAAATTACAAAAAAAGGAAGAGAGACAGCAAGGAAGTACAAATGGCCTCCAAAATACTGAAAAATGAAAATGCAAAAATGTTCAACATCTCTGACCTTTAGAGAAAGGCAAATTAAAAGGACGCTGAGATTTTATCTTAGACAAGTAATAATAGCAATTGTCAAGAAATCAAATAATGAATGATGGCATAGCTGGTGTGAGAAAATGACCATTTTACTTTGTGGTGGGAATGTAAATTACTAATACAACCATTATGGAAATTACTATGAAGATTTCTCCAAGAACTAACAATCGAAACTTCATGTGACCCATGTATAACTCTTCTATGTATCTTCCCTAAAGAGTCAAAGACAACATATTACTGTAATGCACGCATATCAATCTTTATAGCAGCACAATTCATAGTAGTTAAATCCTGGAAACAGCTTGTATGTCAGTAAAGAAATCTGTATAGAATGCAATACTATTTAACTGTAACGAATGATACATTTGAGGTATTTATAGGGAAATGATTATAACTGGAAAACGTTAAATGAAATCAATCAGTTCTACACCTAACCTATTTTATTGTGTGTCTCATTTGAGTAAGACAAAGTGCAAATTAAAAGCAAAATAAAGGAATGATAGAAGGAAAAAAGGAGATAGATCTTTTGCAAATGGAAAGGGGTCCAAGAGACTGTGAGGGAAGAGCACTAGCAAAAGGGTAAATAAGATTTAAAATGTATTATACATCTAGCCAATACCAACAATGAATATAAGCATTATGAATCATAAATGGTAACCAAACATAATAAAAATATTAATGATGATAGGGAAAGATGATACAGAGATAGAGTGAGGGAGGTGGATGGTAGGGGGAGGGAGGTGGATGGTAGGGGGAGGGAAGTAAAAAGAACCTAGATGCATTAGGTACATGAATCAAGATGTGTTATATGCATGAATGTAAACTTACGTTGCAGAAATATGTTGCAAACATGGAAAATTTTAAAAATAAAGTCAGCTTATTAGGAACAGGACTTCTATTTGCAACTTCAGTGTCTCTTTTCCATGCAATTTACCTTTTGGATATCGAGGATTGAGATATGGATATCTTTGAGAGTCTGTTATTTTTTTTTCTACCATATCATCCTTCTGATGACAATTCTATCATCAAGGAAAGTGCACTAAAATAAAATTAGGGAAAGGAAAAGGTAGAGGTCCCAACATCCTATCTTTATCCAGTTCATAAAGAAAAATGGCTTGATTTTCAGCTAAGTTTTGTTAAGAAGAAATATAGGCCCCTGTGTTTATCTGTGCATTCTAATAGATTTTGCCTCAAAAGAACAATAGACATCATTGTATCTACTTTTAAAACTTTATCGATTTCCTACTTTTAAGAATAATCAATAAATTTTTTTCTGTAAGCTTATAGGTAGAAAAATTCATTCAAAGTACACAACCCTTCATAGGACAACTACTTATAGTGTTATACTGCAAGTGAAATATATAAACCTTTTATTATGTTTTTTTAAAAAGTCACTAGCCTCACTGATGTTTAGATTTTTGCATGGTATATTCATATGTCAGTAACACCCCTTGCTAAAATCTGTCGGCAGTAATGTATCTATGCTATAGTATGTCAAACTTATTTCTGCCTTTATATTTCATATTTTATTTCTTGGCCCTGTGAAAACTAATCAGGGTTCTCTTCAATGGCATATTATGTCTTCTTGAGCTTTAAAGCCAGAAATATCTGCATGTTCACAAGTTCAGTTATACATAAATGATATAAACTATTTGGACATCTGTTGTTATTCTAGATGCCAAAAACAAATGAAAAACTTGAAATGTTTCTTAGAAATAAAGCTTGTGCTCTCAGAATGAGTGTCACTTCCCATTATTTAAATTCCTCAAGGCAGCAGTGCTTATAATCACATTATTAGCAGAGATGTTTTCATAATCACAGTTTTTTACCTTTAGACTAAATATGACTTGAACACAACATTAGGGACTGTTGATGAAGCACAGGGCACATGGTTCACTTCTAGTTATGATACAAGGTTAAATGAATAAAATGTTTTCTAATTGTAAGAATTAATTATTGATTTACATAAAATTATATCAAATGTAATATCTTAGAACAATAAACTTCATCTCACAGGTTCTGGAGGTCAGGAATTCATCTATGGTTTCATTGGGTTGCTCTAAATCAGCCTTTCTTATGAGGTTGTAATCAAAGTGTCATGCATAACTGTGTCCTCTGAAGACCTAACTGGAGCTGCAAGACCATGCAACCTTCAGGATCTTTCTTCCTATCCATGTGAGACTCTCCCAGGGCCGCTCATGCCATGCACCTGGATTCCTCCTCAGCAAGTATTCTGAAGGGATGGCAGACCCTTAAAGTATCCAGCCTTGGATCACACTCATGTTCTATTTGTCACACAGACCCACCTTGACAAATTGTCGGAAGGAACTACCCAAGAGCACCACTCCAAAAAGAAGGGATAGTTGAGCCATCTTGCAGGTTGGATCCCATAGCCTCTCTTGTATCTCCCAATAAATGTAATCTCTGCTACATGAAAAACATACTCACCCCCTCCAAAGTCTCATCAAGTAACATTATGAACTCAGAATCCCCAATGTAATTCTTTAAGGTCAGATATAGATCAGCGGGACAGCACCTGAAAGCACAAGACGCTGAGTTTGATTCCTGCTATACCAACCACAAAAAAGTAATCCTTTAGATATAGTCATGCTATAGGCAAGGCTTATTGAGCCTAATCCCTTAAGTAGAGCTCCTTAATTATTGTTCATTTCCAATCCAATGATTCACAAACAGAAGAAAAGTGTTATTTTCTCTACTTGACACTCAACAGGAACAGGTATAGGACAGCTGTGAAAGGCATTTAAAAAGCAGGAAATGGAAGACATGAGTCACTAGTCTATAGCAATTATGAAATTAGCTGGACCCTGATTAGGAATTCCTTGATTAAAACTAATGAAGTAAGAATAATTCCCCATGGCTTTTGATCCCCAGATAGGTGCTCTTGAATCCACCTTTACTTTTCATGAAAAGTAGCAAGTATCTGCTGTTAAGTAACTTTGTCAGGTTGTCAAAGGCTTTTATGTAAAACTTATAGAATTTATTCTATTAAATAAAGCCACACTCAAAATTGTATTTGAGAAAGAACCTTTTTAAAAAAATCTTTGTTTTCTGCGAAGATATCTACAGGACAAAATACTTAAGATTTTTAGATTTATTTTTGAGTGAAATTTGTGAGGTATATCTTTAAAATGTTTGTAAAGTCTTTCCTATTATTAAGCAAGTATTCGGAGGTATCAATTTTGCTCTTTTTTAGATCTTACCAAAAACTATGTACTCACATCCTGCTCTCTTCCAGAAGCCCGAAGTACTTTATAAGCTAGTATTAAAATTACCATGCTATACTTTCTTCTGTTTCTCTATTGTTTGTTTTTTTTTTATTTTAAGAGAATAAAACAAAAGAGGGCAGAACAAAGCAGATCAGAACAGAACAGCATAAGCAACACAGCACTTCACAATAAGACAACCAGACATTAACAGTAGCTCTCAAAATACCTCTTTTCTCTGTTGAGCATAGTTTCAAATACAATAATATCAAACATACCAAAACAGTGTAAACCATTCAAAAGAATGAAAGAATTACAGGACATTCTGAACCAAATAACACAGAATGATCAATGGCTACTATATCTCATTTTCAATAAAAAATTTTGTTTATACTATCACATATATTAAAATCCCAATAAAACACAACATGATAGAACCAATAGTAATAGCAGAGTAGAAGCATGGTAGCACTTCTAAGCAAGATGATATTAAATCAGCAATGGCTACCATAATGTTTTGTTTTCTTCAAATAGCTGTTCATACCATCACACACAATAAAGTGAAACAAAACAGATTAAGATCATTCCAAGTGGAGCCACAGATTTACCTCAGTGGCTTAAGTGCCTGGCTGGCTAGCATGAGGTCGTGAGTTCGATCTCTGGTACCAAAAAAAAAAAAAAACCAAAAAGAAACCATTCCAACTGATGAATGAGAACATAGAAAGGCTTCAAAGCAATGAAATGGGAAATTATGATTACCATAAAATCTTATGTACTCTCACCAACTCTCATACTAGGGAGACTATAGGGTATTTACACATGTGAGTTTGGTTTATTTCGCTTATGAGTAGGGTCTCAAGTCGTGTCCATTTATTTATAAATCTCTCAATGTGATAATTCTTTATAGCTGAGTAGTACTCCATTGTATAAAAAATACCACAACTTTTTTATCCATTCCTCAATTGATGGACACTTAGGTTGTTTCCAAGATCTAGCTATTACAAATTATGCTACTATAAACATGGGTGCACATATAGCACCTGGTATGATGTTTTCAGATCTTCTGAGAATATGCCTAGAAGTGGAATAGCTGGGGCAAATGGGACTTACAAACCCAACTTTTTGAGGAATCTCTAGATGGACCTCCACAGTGGTTGCACCAGTCTACACTCCCACCAAAGGTGCAGAAGATTTCCTTTTTCCCTACAGCCTCTCCAACACTTGTTGTTGGTAGTGTTTTCTATCTTGACCAAATTTCTGGAGTGAGATGGAATCTCAGTGTGGTTTTAATTTGCATTTATCTCATGAATAATGATGATGAACATTTCTTCATGTATTTATTTGCCATTTGTATTTCTTCATCTGAGAACTGTGTATTCATTTCAGATGCCCATTTTTGGATTGGTTCTTTGAATTTCGAGGGTCTGATTTTTTTTAATTCTTTATAAGTTCTAGACAGAAGTCCTTTGTCTGAGGGACAGTCCATTAAGCTTTTTTCCCCAATTTGTGGGTTTTCTATTCACTCTGCTGGAAATCTCTTTCAACATGAAGAAACTTTTTAATAAAATGTGGTCCCAGTTATTGATTCTAGGAAGTATTTCCAGTTTGATTAGATTCTTGTTCATGAATTCTCTATCTACCCCTATATGTTTGAGATTTTTACCTACATTGTCTTCCAACAGATTTTGTGTTTCTGTTTTAATATTTAGATCTCTGATTTAGATGTTAGTTTAGTACATGGTGATAGGCATGGGTCTAGTTTCAGTCTTATGCATATGGATAGCCAATTTTTCCAGCACCATTTGTTAAAGAGACTGTCGTTCTTCCAGTGAGCATGTTTGGCCCCTTTATCACAGATAAGGTGGTTGAGTGAGTTTTTGGTTGTGGTTGTATCTTCCAGTCTATTCCATTGATCTTCAGGTCTGTTTTTATTCCAGTACCATCTTGATTTTATTACAGTAGCTTTGTAGTATAATTTCAAGTCAGGGATTGTGATGCCTCCTGCCTTGCCTTTGCTGCTTAGAATTGCCTTTGCTATTCTCGGTCTCTTCTGGTTCCAGATGAATTGTAGGAGTGATTTCTCTAGATCTATGAGGTATGCTAATGGCATTTTGATTGGGATTGCATTAAATCTGTATAACAATTTTGGGAGAATGGCCATTTTCACAATATTTTTTCTTCCTATCCATGAACAAGGGATGTCTTTCCATTTTCTGAGGTCCTCTTCTATTTCTTTTTTTCAGGGTATTATAATTTTATCTGTATAGCTCTTTTACTTCTTTTCTTAGAGTAATTCCTAATTATTTCATTTGTTTTTGCATGCTACTGTGAAGGGTGTGGCTTCTCTTATTTCTCTTTCAGTATTTTTGTTGTTAGTATATAGGAATGCTATTGATTTTTGACTATTGACTTTGTATACAGCTACATTGCTGAATTTATTTATTATATCTAGGAGTTTTTCAATGGAGTTTTTGGGGTCTTCTACATGAAGTATCATGTCATCTGCAAATAATGATAGTTTAACTTCCTCTTTTCCTTTCTTTACTCCTTTTATTTCTCTCTTGTCTAATTGCTCTGGCTAGTATTTCCAGTACTATGTTGAATAGGAGCAGTGATAGGTGGCATCCTTCTCTTGTGCCTGATTTTAAGGTAAAGGCTTTCAATTTTTGGCCATTTAATATAATGCTGGCTGTTGGTTTGTCATCGATGGCCTTTATCATATTGAGGTAAAGACCATCTATTCCCATTCTCTGTAAGGTTCTTATCATGAATAAGTGTTGGACTTTATCAAAAGTTTTTTCTGCATCTATAGAGATGATCATGTGGTTCTTACTTTTGGCTCTATTGATATGGTGGATTACATTTATTGATTTATGTATGTTGAACCATCCCTGCATTCCTGGGATGAATCCCACTTGGTCATGGTGTATAATCTTCTTGATGGTTTGCTGCATCCTGTTTGCTAATGTTTTGTTGAGAATTTTTGCATTTATGTTCATTAGGGAGATTGGCCTATATTTCTCTTTTTTAGTTGGGTCTTTCTCAGGTTTTGGTACTAGAGTAATATTTGCTTCCAGGAATGACTTAGGAAGAATTGCTTCCCTTTCAATTTCATTGAAGAGTTTGAGGAGTGTTGCAATTAAATACAATCTTCTTTGTATTTCTTGTAGAATTCTGCAGCGAATCCATCTGGGCTCTTCTTTGTTGGCAAGGACTTAATTACATTTTCAATTTCAGTAATAGAAATTGGGTTATTCAGCAGTTTTACATCTTCCTGACCCAGCTTTGGTAGTTCATATGTTTCTAGGAATCTGTCTATTTCTTCTCTGTTATCGAACCTATGAGAGTAGAGGTTTTCAAAATAGGTATTGATGATCTTCCGTATTTCCACTGAATCTGTAGTAATTTCACCTTTTTCATTCCGTATTGCATGAATTTGAGTTTTTTCTTTCCTTTTTTAAATGAGGTTGGCTAGGGGCTTATCAATTTTATTTATTCTTTCAAAGAACCAACTCTTTGATTAATTGATTCTTTGAATTGTTTTCTTAGACTCTATTGCATTAATTTCTGCTTTGTTCTTTATAATTTCCTCCTTTCTTTTGGCTTTGGGCTTGGCTTGCTCTTCTTTTTCTAGATGTTTGAGTTGTAGCATGAGGTTGTTTATTTGTGTTCATTCTGTGTTCCTGATGTGCGAACTCAGTGCAATAAATTTCCTCTGACTGCTTTCATTGCATCCCACAAAATCCAGTAAGTTGTGTCTGTATTTTCATTGACTTGTAAATATTGTTTAATTTCTTCTTTAATTTCCTCCATGACCCACTGATTGCTCAAGAGTGTATTACTCAGTTTTCTTGTGTTTGTGAGATTTTTGCAGTTGCTTTTATTGTTAATTTCTAATTTCATGGCACTATGATCCAATACCATGTTGGGGATAATTTCAATTCTTTTGCATTTATTTAAATATATTTTGTTGGCCAGTATATGGTCTATTTTAGAGAATGTCCCATGTACTACTGAGAAGAATGTATATTCTGATGTTGCTGGATGGAAAACTCTATATATGTCTATCAAGTCCATTTGCTTACAGGTGTGATTCAGTTCTGTTATTTCTTTGCCTATTTTTCTGTCTAGTTGACCTGTTCCTTTGTGTCAATGGCATGTTAAAATCTCTGGTTATAATTGTGTTATTGCATATTTGATTTTTCATTTCTGTTAATATTTGCTTTGTATAGCTGGGTGCTCTGGAATTTGGTGCATATATATTTAATATTGTTATCTTTTCCTCTTGAAGTTTTACCCTAACTAGTATGTAGTGACCTTCTTTATCTCTTTGGATCATTCTTGGTTTGAAGTTCACATTGTCTACAAACAGGATTGCTACTCCTGCTTTCTGTTGGTTTCCTGTTGCATGAAGTATTGTTTTCCATCCTTTGACTTTCAGTCTATGGTTTTTCCTTTTGAGTTAGATGGTTGTCTTGTAGATAGCATATGGTTGGGTGTTGTTTCTTGATCCATTCTGCCAGTCTGTTTCTTTTGATTGGTGAGTTGAGGCCATTTATATTAATGGTTATAACTGTTATATATTCATTTATTGTTGACATGTTATCTTTCTGCTGTTGTGTCATTAGCTTTCCATTCTGTTTGTCTGCCTTGCTTGGTGGTTTTATCCTATGTGTATCTAGAATATCTCTCAGTATTCTTTGTAGGGTTGTTTTGGTGTTCATGAAGTTCTTCAGCTGTTCTTTGTCATGGAAGTATCTTATTTCTCCATCCATTTTGAAGGACAGTTTTGCAGGGTACATCATTTTGGGTTGGAAGTGGTTTTCCTTTAGGATCTTAAACACTTCACTCCCTGCTCTTCTTGACTTCATTGTTTGTGTTGAGAAGTCAGCTGTGATTCTGATAGGTTTTTCTTTATAGGTGATCTGTCTTTTCTCTCTAACAGCTTTTAGTATTCTGTTCATATGGTGTATTTCTGGGATGGTGATTATTATGTGTCTGGGTGTAGTTTTATTTTGGTTATGGCTATTTGGAGTTCTACATGCTTCACTAATCCAAATGTCAGTTTCCATTCTCATGTTTGGGAAGTTTTCATCTATTACTTCTGTAAACAGCCTCTTGATATCATTTGGGCTGTCCAATTCTTTTTCATTTATCCCTATTAATCTTATGTTATTTTTTTTTTTGCATCATCTTGCAGCTGTTGAATTGTTATTTCCTGATTCTGTGTTATTTTTAAAAGATCTTTCCTTTCCTGTTCACTAGCTGCTATCTTATCTTCTAGGTCTGAAATTCTATCTTCACTTTCATTGAAGCAGTTTTGACAGCTTTCAATAGAACTTTTGATTTCATGTATTACTCTTTGAATATGCTTTATGTATTCTGTTTGTTTCTTACAGTGTTCATTCAGAGATTCTCTCTGTTTGCTTTGTTCCTCTGATTTTTTAGCTGTGTCTTCACTAGATGTGTTCACTATTTCTTTCACTACTTTTATCATTTCTCCTTTTACTTGGGCAATTATTTCTGATTTGAATTTCTCCATAGCTTCCCCGAGTTGCTTCTTTATTTCCATTGATATCATTTCAGTCATTTCAGGTGTATGGCTTCTATTTTCTTCTATGTACATGGCACCTAGGCTCTCTTGGGATGGGCTGGAGATTTAAGCCTGCCTTTTGGTCTTTCCTTTTGTCATTTTTCTTTATTTCCTGGGTTTGAGTGGTGTTCCAAAGCTTCCTCTTGGTGTGTGTTTCCAATCGCCTCCTGCACTCTCAGCTCCTGGAACACTCTCAGCTCCCCTGAAGGCACTTGGCTCCCTAAATTGAGAGGCAGAAGCTGGTCATGGAGAACTGGGGCCAGCAGAACCCCTGGGGCACAATCCCTTGTCCTAGGGGTGTGGATATGAACTCAACTGCTGGCAGTGCTGGTTTTAAGCTCTCCCCAGGCCAGTCCAAATGAGCTCAGAGTCCTCGTGTGCAGTGTCTGCCTCCTGAACTGAAAGAAGGCCACTGGGCATGGTTGACTGGGGGCCTGAAATCTGCTGGACCCAGTCCAGCCTCCCCAGTAGTACCCCAGAAACTCAAACACAGGGAGCTAGGTCTCCAACTTTCCCCGGCTCACCAGGACTCACCTTGGGCAATCCCCACTTCCCTGCAGGCTCTTGGCTCCCTTAATCGAGAGGCAGAAGCTGCGCATGGAGAACTGGGGCTGGCAGAACCCCAACTGCACAATCCCCTGTCCTATAGGGGTGGATATCTGTTTCTCTATTGTTAACAAATACCTAATAGAACAAAATGATTAGAAGGTCTATAAGTGGCTTGAATACAGAACTGGGAATCATTGGTGACAATTTTAGAAGATAACTCAAGTTTTAGTTATTCAAAGTAAAACAGAACACAAATAACATACATTGTTGATGAATGTATAGGTCTTCTGTCTCTGTATGATCTTTAAATTAATAACTAATAACTAATAAAATGATACATTGTCTATATTTGAGTGAAATTCCTCCATTCTTTTTTAACTTTTGTAGGTCCCCAGAGAACTATCCTTCGATTATCAGTAGCTCAAAGCATTCTCTCTATCAAACTGTCTCTATCTTTATATATATCTATATATAGATATATATGTATATATATATCTACTACATATCTAATACATATATATTATATATAGTATTCTCTATATATCTGTATAATCTATATATACTACCTATACTATGTATTATATGTGTATTGTCTTCATATATGCAAATGCATGATTGTATTGCATATATATTATATTGTATTACTCTTCTCCATGTCTAAATATGTGGAGAGAGAAGAGAAAGACAGAGAGCCAGACAGAGAGATAGGCAGACAAAGACAGAGGCAGAGGCAGAGAGAGAAAGAGAGAGAGAGACAGAATCAAAATCAGAGACAGAGACAGAGAAAACTCAGAGTGAATTTTCATGTCTTCAGTGGACAGGAGAATTTGAACCATTACTAAAAAACATCACTTGAAGTCTAGCCAAGTCATGGTACTAAGACATTAACATTGACTACAGTGGTAGTGATTGACCAAAATATAAAAGTTAACTATTAGGTCACCTGTCTTTAAGCCAGTGGAAATAGAGATGAAAAGAAGTATCATATGAATTTTTTATCCTACATCTACTAAAATCACTTTCTTCTTATAGAACGAATCAAGCTTATGGATCCTTTGGGGATTCTGTTCAGCTTAGATGAGCTGTGACAGATGGAAGGAATTTTACAAAATTCTAGTGAACACTTTTCTGACTGGTGTTCCACTTTTAAAGTCTTCTTTGATCTCATTGGTAACTATTTGGATGCCAGCCTAGAAAAGCAGAACTCCATATAAAGTTCTGCAATACTGTTCCAGCTGAGCTGAGCTGCTACAGACATGGCAAACACCTGGGTTCAGAAGAAGTTAAAAATCTGTGTCAACAGTGTTACTCAACCTTCATGATCCACATTATATGTACCTTTGCATCATCATTACAATGTTCCAAACAAATAAGGATATGGACAGTTCCAGAAGTACTATGCAAAATTTAGACTATTTCTATCCACAACACTTATGACTTTTAAAAAGCATGTTAAAAGCCTCAGATTCTTTAAGGGAGCTAATCTTTTCAGTGCAACAGCAAAGTCTTATTTGTTCTAATGTGTGGGGAGAAACAATTGAAGTAAAATAGAATTATCTAATGTGGACTCTCAAATTGATGCAATGAGTATGTAATTTCAGGAAATATTGACCAAGTGCAAATATTGAATGAAAATCACCACAGCTATGGCTTGCTTGCTTCTCAGGGCAATTCTGAGCCAATGTGTCCTAATTTTGAGCCTGTGCATGCCATTGTTTTTGCTCAGAAAATTTATGTAGTTAGGTAGAAATGGAATTAAATGAATTGTGATCATTTTCATAAGCTTTTAAAACCTCTGTTAACTCTTGCAACATTTTCTCAGAATTTCACAGAAAAAGATAGAAATATTTTTAACCCACTCTGTGTCATTCCTTTTTTTCTGTTTCTATGCTTTTTTGCTATAATTTAACCAATAACTTTCCTCTTTATTCATCTTGTCAATACGGAGCTCTATATAATTCTCAATTGCTTTGTTTATACCATATCTGTTCAAATGTGTGCTTTCTCTATGTGTTTTTTAAAAATAAAAATACAAGTGTCTTTCCAAAACTAGAGAACTTCATTGATCATCTAGAGATCATTTAGTGACACCCATGTTTATTTCTAAAGCAATACACCACACACACTACTACATACGATAAGTTATTATTTTAACCTAGAGAGAAGGTAATTCCATTTTCCATTTATTGATGCTAAGTGCCATTTAAAATCATATTCTTATCTGCCCCCTGCAATTTTCCTTGCAATTAAGTGTGTCCTTGTGACTAAGCCTTTGTAGATAGAAACAGGTACTACTCACAGCTCTGGACTGTTTTTCTCTGGCTGGGATAGAGAATAGCTGCAAGATGACCCTGGATACTACCTGCCAAAGATAGCAGTACTTCCATCATTTTTCATGTGTGAATGATTGTGTGGAAGAATGTTTATCAGCCAAATTTTGTTTACCCATCCAGTAAACATGACTAACAAATGCTTCTATTGGTTTTATATAAGTATAGAGACTAGAATTTTTCCAAATTACTTAATAGTGTCCCAGTATTAAAATACACATTTTCTGAGGCACATGTACAATTGGACTCCACTGATTCAAGCTTATGAGAGCAATCCTCTCTCTCTTTGATATGTTACAGATATATTGGCTGATACTACAAGAGATCAATTCTTATTAACTTGACTTACATTTATATATTTGAAGTGTCTTTGAAGAATCTACTATTTTAATACTGAATTTGCTATTAATGTTAAAGTTTCACTGCTGTCACTACTACTTTGTTGCTAGACTCTTCAGAAGCAATTTAAATTTATTAAACATAATTAAGTTTTCTTTGTTCTCATTCATGTGTTCGGTTTGGTAAGAAAACTGCAAAGAGTAATTTGGTATAGCATGTATTACTGTCTCATGAAAAACTGCTGATTTTCTTGCATGGCCAAGATGCTATAATCGTTGTTACCAGCATTTGATTATTCACCATAATTTGTTTTAAAAATTACAATGTTAAATCATTTCCAAATATAGAGGGATTAATACTTATTCTTCCCTTTTTTCCCATTAAGAATATGGCAAAACTTCAATTTTCCTACAAAAGCAAAATACATTTGATATAAAGATTCAAGTAATACAAAATTTAAAAAACAGAAATGGAACTTGACTTCTTCTTCTGAGACTGAATTCATGGAAAGTCTAATGCCTTCCTCTCGGAAACATTAACTAAGATATTATACAATAGATATTACATGCAACAGAGATTATAAATATGGTAGACAAAGTGCTCTACTGGAAATAAAGTGTCAATATTCTTTTTTGGGTTTTTTTCTTTTCTTTTTCTTTTTTGGTGGGGGAGAACTGGGGATCAAACTCAAGACCATGCACTTGCAAAGCAGGCACTGAGCTCAATCCCCAGCCTGAGTGTCAACATTCTTAAAAGACTACCTTAAGAAAATCTGATTCTCAGCATGAGATTGGATATTTTCCCTTTAATGTAAAAAATACTAAATAAGTTAGAATGCTGTGCCTAAAATATATGAAGGTAACTGGGAAATAGAATAAGGTCCTTACTTGGGGAAAATAATATTTGTAAAGAAGATAATAATTGCTTTTAATGTCTCTTGTATATACATGAAAGAAACTCTAAACCTTGCCTTCCTCTTGGGCAAACACTAAGACATCTTCGTCTCGAAGAAAAGTTATAAAGACCTCCTCCTGAAGTACCTGTTTCCTGAAAAGGAAGAGACAATCTCATTGCAGTCTGCACACTCAGTGTCAGATGTATAAGGTACATAAATACAATGTGTGCATCATATAAAGTTTCTCGCCAATTTGGGGCAAATAAAATGTGTCAGAGGAATGCAGGGGTGCTGCATTCAGCTGAGAATCAATTGGACTATGTAATCCAGTCTCAAGGGAATGGGTGCCTGAGGTAAGTTTTGGGGATTGTATCTAATCACTTGAGACTGTTTGGTCTCACTTATCTGCAATCTAGACAACGGCCCAGATAAGTCATAACAACAAACAGAAATAGGATAGTAAATTCATGACCACCATCTTAGAAGTTCATATCTAGCACATAAATTATAATGAAGAAAAGGCCAGTTATATTGCAGTGGAGAGCTCTTTTCCTGCACCAAGCAAAACTATTAACCATAGAGTAAGAGTATGGCTGAGCAACAGGAGACCATGTCCCTTCTTTATATTTCTTTTAAACTCTCCCCTACCACACACAAAATAAATGGCAATGAAGCCACTCTTTCAGTCTTCAAGTCTTCAGTCTTGAAGAGAATGGGCAATGGTATGTTAATGAATATTTAATGACTTATTCTCCACCAGGAAAAAAAGTGATTTATAGTTGTTAATGATTGCTACAATGTAAATGCACTTATTAGCACCAATTTCAAGCACCAAAGGACATGACTGAATTTTGGGTTGGGAACAGATGTACATAAGATATTCTTCTGAACTGGCTCAATCTTTCAACTTTATCAAACTAAGGTGAGAACTTTGTGTACAATATGAAGTTGTAGTTCTGCAGTGTAAAAATTTAAGGATTAGCAAAAATCAGATTGTTTTATTCATTGAAACTTGATCATGTTACATCAGAGAGTTATAAAATTCAGTAACTACCTCCAATAAACAGCAATAAACTTGAGACATTCATAGATAAATGGATGCACCTGCAGACCATAATGTTAAGTGAAATAAATCAGACATAAACTTAAATATGGCATGGTTTATGTATAAAAGAAACCCAAAATATAGAGGAAAATATGAGAGAGATAGGAGAGAGAGAGACAGAGAGAGAGAGAGAGAGAGAGAGACAGAGACAGAGACAGAGACAGAGACAGAGACAGAGAGAGACAGAGAGAGACTATGGTTTCTACATATGCAACATTATCCTTTCAAAGAGAGGTACTTTTACTTCTTTGAGTAGTTGTCAGGGGCTGGGAGGAGGGTAAAGTTGGAAGTTATTCAATGGGTATGAAGTTTCTGTGATGCAAGATGAGTAAGTTCTCAAGATTTATTGTATAACATAGTGCCTATAGTTAACAATACTGTGTGAGGCACTTAACATCTTCTTAAAAGTGACCAACAACACAGAATAAAGAGCCTTGATGTAAACTCATGCAGCTGATTTTTCAACAACAGTGCCAAGAACATACATTAGGGAGGGAAGAATGTTTTCAACAGTTGATGCTGAGGAAACTGGCTATATGAAGAAGAATGGAATCTTACCACATACTGTGTACAAAAGTCATTTCAAAGCATGGGCTTCAATGGGCTTTCAAAACTATGGGCTTCAATGTACAATGTGAAACTCCAACAGTAATAAAAGAAAACAGAGGGAAGGCTTCTTGATATTGATTTGAGAAATAATTATTTTCTATATTAACCTAAAAGTATAAGCAACAAAAACTAAAAATAAACAAATGATATTTTGTCAAACTAATGCTTTTGCACAGCAAAGAAAAATAACAGTGAACAGACAACCTATGGAATGAGACAAAATATTTTAAAAACTTTTATCTGAAAAGAGGTTAGCATCAAAAATATACAAGAAATGTAAACAAGTGAATTGCAAGAAAATAATCACATTAAAAATTGGCAAAGGACCTAAATGCAGTTTCTCAAAAGAAATCATGAAAATAGCAGAGATGCATGAAAAATGTTCAGTATTACTAACAAGGGAAATTCAAGTGAAGATAGAATTTTATACATGTTGAGACTTATCAAAAAGATAAAGGATAACAAGGTTTTGAGAGAATAACAATGTTTGAGAGAATATGGAAAAAAGGGAATACTTGTACACTAGTGATGACAATTTAAATTAGTATACCCATTATAAAAACAATATAAAAATTCTTCAAAATATAATTACCATTGGGTCCAGAAGTCTCACTCCTGGGAATATATCCAAAAGGCATTAAAATAGCATTTTGAAGTGATGGTTGTTTTCCTATTCCATTTCTTATTTCCACTGCAGTATTATTCACAGTAGCCAGAATATAGAATCAAAGTAAACAAATATCTAAAGAAAATGAGTTGCATACATAAACCCACAGACATACATCCAGCTACACAATTCAATCCTTTATAAAACTAAGAAATTCCTATTATTTGCAACAAGATGGAGTAGAAGGAGGGAAAATTGGGACATGTTTCAGACAGATGGCATGAAGTATTGTAGAAAATTAAAACTCAGGAACAAGGTAAACAGTAGATAATACACATAAGATTATGCAATTGGAAGATAGAGTCGAGGAAAATTTTCAGGATACAGAAAAGTAAATAAAGTGAAAATACAATGTGTCCAGCAAGATATCAAAGGGCAGATCAAATCAATAGCACACAAAAGTCCTAGAGAGCAAAATTAGAGAGGACAGGCAATGAACGGCAAGGGAAGGTGGTACTACTTGAAAGATGGGTTCTGTCCTCACTGTTCCCTGCCCATGTGGGCACTGGATTCTCCTTCACCATGCCTATAAATATTATCTGTATTAAAATGGCTCAGACAATGTATTCAGACCTCAATTTTGAATTCCTGACTCCATTTTCCACTTGTTTGTGCACATTTATATACTTCCAAGACCTTAAAACTGAGCTTGTGGAAAGCCTTTTGTTTTATTCTAAGTCAACAGTTTCGGCATCAGCAAATCACTGTCTCTGTTAACCTAGATGCCAGAGATACCTGGGAATCATTTTTGAAACCTTCCTCTTGCCCCTTACATCAAGTCCTTCACCAAGTCCTGCTGGTTGAGCCTCCAAGGAGCTCTGATTCCATCACCTTATTGCCTCCCACAATACTCATCTGAACTGTTGCAACAACTTCCTGATAACTTTCCACATTTAAACTTTGTCCACCTCTAATTGATTTATCACAAAGTAGCCAAAGAGGATCTTTCCAAAACACATATTAAGTCATGTCACTATCCAGCTTAAAATTTTCCATTGGTGTCTCAATCTTTTCAAAATTAGAACTCCTATGCCCAGTTGCTGTAGACAGAACAATATCCAATGATGCCCAATCCTATCCCCAGAACCCGTGAATATATTAGGTTATCTATTACAGTGACAGACACAATTAAGATGCTAAACAACTAAACTTAAAATGGGAAGAACTCTCCTGGGGAGATATTAGCCAGGTATTCGCCAGGTCCCAATACAATCATAAGGATCTTTCTAAGCAGAAGAGGAGAGCAGCAGAGAATTAGAGTACTGTATGTGAGACTCAGTCACTCACCATTACTGGCTTTGAGAATGGCAGAGGGTTGAGCCAAAAATGCAGGCACAAAAGACTTTCTCCCTGGATCCTCTACAATTGCCAGTCTTGCCAATCTTCTGCCTTATAACCCATGGAAACTCATTTTTGGATTTTTGACCTACAGAACTGTAGGATAACTTTTTAAAATTTTAAATTAAATTACACTTATGGTAATTTATTATGACAACAGGAAACTACACAATGGTTTATACCATCTGAAGAATTTATTTACTGCTTCCCTCTTTGTTTCCTCTGGTGCACTCCCCCACTCGTCATGCTCTGGCCATCCTAGTCTTTTTTTGATACTCTACGCTGAGCAATTGGTCTGCCTTAGAGACTTCCTTTTTACTTAAGTGAGCTTTACCTGATACCATATATCAGCCTTCACCAGCAGCAAAGCCTGAGATGAGTACTCTAGGTCAAGTCATTTATCTGAGAGGTTCTCCTAGGAATTTATGGGCAGGAAGATAAAAGACAGGGTCAACAAACAGCAAAAAGACAAGCCAGGCAGGCTGATGAGCAGGTCACCATTATGGACTGTTGGAGCTTGTTCTGACAGGGGAACTCTGGGAAACAGCATGGAACAAACCTAGGAGAGTAGGTTTTGTATATTTTGCATGTTTAATACATTTTTTTCAGTAAGTAGATAATGATTTAATGAATGATCTCTTGTATGAATAGCATTCATTGTGTGGTACCCAACATGTAACAAACTTCAATAAATTTTCTTTGTTTTGCTATATGTCAAATTTGTTAAATCTGGGTCACCTTTTTTTTTCCCTATTTGGTATGCAGCTTCCAAGTAACCATTGAAGTTTTCTACTTAATCACCTAATGCCTTAATTCCAGTCAAGTTCTTAATATTCTCTCCAGGTTAAAGAATAGAGGTGAGAGCCTTGCCCATTCATTTGCCAAGTTTTCACTATACACAGAGAAGAAATCGAAGTACACTAAGCTGGAAGGAGGAAGCATGTATTCGACAGGAAAATTCCTGAGTGATTTTGATATGTACCTTTTCCTCACAACATTAACATAATGAGCTAAAGCATATTTACCATGCTGATTCATTTTAAGCAATTACTATTTTTATTCCTTTTATTTTTAGAAATACCTCCTCTATGAGGTATCTGATATCACCTTTCCACTTCTGAATTCTCTCTGTGTGTGTCTGTGTGTGTAGCAGTGGGTGTGTGATTTATATTTATGTTCTTAGAAAGGCATTTACCACTCTTGTCTCTTAAAAGAAACTTTTTAAAAATTATAAAGTGTTAACATGTTATTCTGCTAGAAGCTTCAGATATTGTGTGGCACATGGATTTTGCTCAAGAACTGTTCAAGTAAGGACACTCAATATTTGTTTGTGTATGCAAGACATGAAAAAATGCCATAGAGCATCCATATGGAATAACATTACAAATATCAAGATCCTTTCCATGTTTTGATTCTATGTATAATAGTTATGTGGCATGGAGTAGACAGAAGCCCTGCTAGAGTGGGCCATTGGTAACTAGGACAGTACACTGTAATTTTCAGGTACATTAAATGGACAAAAGCTAAGAGCTACTCTATTGTCACACAAAGACTAGTATTTTAGCTTGATAATGCATCATATAATACTTATATGATTTTTGTGATGTCTTCATTAATAAAAAGAAATCCCAGGCTTACTGTCTTATGGAGGAAAGATAAAGCCACACACACATATGCACATGTGCACACACATACACAAACACTTATGCTCCATTTATATGAAAGGCCTTGAAATAGTTGGCCAATGGGATGAGTATATTTTTCAGCCTTGTATGAGTGGGTTTTGAGCTAATTTTTAATTTTTTATTTTAAAAACAAAATAAAAAAGATAAAAACAATGCAGAATTTCAAAAAATTGTAGGAAATTAACATTAATAGATTGCATATTGTTATCTTAAAAGTAGTTATTTAGATTACACGATTTAGGCTTTAAAAATTTATCAATCAATGAAAACAAAGCGTTCTTTTTGATGAATTTACAGAGGTTAATAGTGTTCTTATCTATCTCATATATATATGTATGTATATATATATATATATATACATACATATATATATATAAATATTTTCCTTTCTTTCTTTTCTCCTTTTCCCTATCCCAATTATTCTTTCCTTTTGAGCACTTTCTTTCCCTTTCATTTTCGTAATATTTATTGTACATTTGGATCTTATTACTCTTTCAGTTTTTTCTTAATAGGCATCTGAGATGAACACTTGCTTCTCAGAAAAAGAAATACAATGGCAAATAAATATATGAAGAAATGTTCAACATCACTGGTCATTGTAGAAGTGCAAATTAAAACAACACTGGGATTCCATCTCACTCCAGAAAGAATGACTGCCATCAAGAAATCAGCCAATGACAATTGTTGGCAGGGCTGTGGAGGAAGAGTCTTTTCCACTGTTGGTAGTAGAAAGCTGCACTATAACAGTCAAGGAAAGGACTAGATTAATTGGTATTAAAATCCACAGTTTCTTTTTCTGGAGGCATTCCTGTTTGGACACTATCCACCAATAATTATAGAACAAAAATAAGACAGAAGTAACACATAGGATAGTCATAGCCTGATGCCACCAAACATTGAAGTTCATTTAGCCTGGTAAGTATAGCATCCTTTTTTTAAAAAAAAATATTTTCATTGGTACATGTTTGCAGTACATAATGTTTACATACCTTGTGTGGAGCTGGTACACTTACATAGCACATCCTGGCTCCTTTTCATTCCTTTTCCCTTCTCCTCCAGCTCCTTCCATCTCTTGGTCCCCTTCTCATTTATGAAAGATCTGTCTCCTTGTTATCTACTCTTTATTTTGCTCTTCACTTTAATTTGGTTTTCTTGTATAAGAAAAACCATGTGACATTTAAGCATGGGTGTCTGATTTATTTCTCTTAACATTATGGTCTCAAGGTACATCCATTTTCCTAGGAATATCTAAAGTTTATCTTTATGGTACAGTCATACTCCATCATATGTAAATACCACATTTTATTTATCCATTTATCTTCTGATAGACATGTTCTTGACATATCTTACTAATGACATAATATATTATTATTAATAAAATTTTGGTCATCAAATTTAATATACTTTTAGTTACTAATAATCCTTTAAAAATACCCTCTGTTTTAACACACAAATGGTTGCAAGTTACTTGTTGCTTTAGAAAGCCCACAGAAGAATAGCAAAGTTGTGTGAGGCAGCAGATAAAATGCTTAGAATGGTGGACAAGCCAACAAGCAGTTTTAAAAAATCAGTTGCATTTGGAGAAATACCTGAAAAGAGGAGAAAACAGCTGCTTTGCATTATATGTTCTAAAAACTGACTGATAACTGACCCATACTGCTGAAACACCTTTCTTTGGAATATACAGAAGTCTTTGGGATAATAATAGAAGGGAGAAAACCAAGGGCTGGACATGATGTCTTGTGTTAGAGTAAAAGTAGAAAATCTCTTCTCATAGTTTCTCCCTTTCTGAAAGAGTTGCAATACTTTTGAGATGGCAATCTCCATAACAATATTATATCAAACACACTTTGCGTATAGACCTACTATCTTAGGTTCCCATGTACCTTGAGACTATTGCCAAGTCTGGTTAAATTAAATGGAAATCACTGCATCTTGATACTGCTTTCCACTTTTTGTGCTACTGTTGTTTTCTACCTTTTACCTCTTTCTTTCCTGAAACTCTGTTTTGATTTCCTACTCAAAAAAGGAAGCAAAAGTGTGTGTGTGTGTGTGTGTGTGTGTGTGTGTGTGTGTGTGGTGAACAGGGGGTATTCGTATATACCCTACTTAAGCTTATTACAGTGTTATTTTAAATAGTCCCTGTTTCCTTGAGATAAATGCAAATTGTTTAACAAATCTCCTCATTTGACTCTCCTCTCTCTAGTATGCATTTCCTTTGTTGTAAGCAGTTGTACCAGTAGCTGATAAATGTGTGTTTAGGTCAAAGTGAGGTAATGATGTAGTAGAAACAATCTGGAGGCAGTTATGAGGCTTGGGTTACAACTTTGGCATGTGACACAAGAAGTCAGTTTTGGTCTGTTAGATAGTTTAACAAATATTCATTGAGTATTACTAAGTGCTAGATACCAAGCAATATGTTTATTATCTAGAAAAAAATAAATCAAATATAAACTAGAAGAAATAAAGACTCAAACTTACCATTTCTTTGTTTTAGGAACTATTCAAGTCATAGGGTTGTATTTTCATAAGCTATAGTACAAGAAATACCAGGAAAGAATGTATCCTTGTGTGACAGCAAGAATCATTCAACAGTAAAATAAGTTTTTCACTCTTCAATAAGAGCCAGAATACACACTAACTACTGTACTATCAAATGAGAAACTCAACCAGTGTTGAAAAGGGAAATTCTTGAAACTGATTGTCTAGTGAACTGAATTTACATGTTATGTTTTCTTCACTTTGAGCACAAAATTTCACACAGGTCCAAATCTTGAGGTAAAACTTCCTAACTAGGAGACTACCAACCAACCATGTTCCAAAAGCCTGGAGACCCTAATAAGTATATATAGTGAGATATCCAGTCTTCAGATAAGGTTTATCTATGTATCTAGAGGAGCCTCTGGCTAATACCTTTTACCACTGCAGAATACATTAAGAGAATAATGAGATATAGGAGTTAATCTTTCTTCTGTGGTTCTGAGGCAGGAGAATAGGACAGAAGGCATAATTTGTTGGGGAAGAAGGCATAATTTGTTAATTATAAAATCCCAGGACACCTGTGCAGACCAATTCCCAAAGCCTTACACGTGGACTTCTTGCAAGAACTGAAGCAAGTTTCTGATGGAATGACCTAAACTTGACACCAGCTTGAGGAAAGGGAAAATACAAAAGTACAGTTGACACTGAGCTTTTTTCTACTGTTCTTCTATAGTACCCTGCTCCTGTCTTGCAGAGTGAACTTCTTTTCCTACTTTTACTTTCCTTGACTTGCTCTGAAAAGCCTGTTTCTTTTTCTACTTTTAAAACATATAAAACATTACTACCATTTGCACTTCTCTTCACCAATTCTTTTTTCAGTATTGAAAGGACTTAGAAACTGCCTCTGAAATGAGACCCCAGCACCCTCAAACCTGGCAAGAGTCGTGTCACCAAGCAGAATAGAAGGAAATTCCCCAAATCAGAGATGGGAAACCGCAAGTCACCACATCCGGGGGTAAGTTGTAGATTTACTTACCACCATCACAGAAAAAGAATTTTCACCATGCCACAATAAGAGGAATAAAGATTCTGAGGCAAAACTTTAAAAGTACATATGTAAAGAGAATGAAGTGGGGCTTTCAAAGAGGCAGATGCACTGTGGCCTACAGCTGGGTATATTTTTGTGTTTTGGAGGTTGGAAATCTGAAATTTGTGTATGCATAGGAAGCAGGGTTTAATTTATAGGTGAAAAGTGATGAACCATTCTATAGGTGAAGGGTCATGGCCCATTCAAAGATGAAAGGAACATTTTATAGAAGAAAGAGGATGGGTCATGCACAAGTGAAAAGGTAATGGCCTATTCTACATATGAAAAGCATGATTTATGGGTGAAAATTATAGTGTTCTCCACTTATAGCCTTATTGTGTCTTTAAGATCCTTAGAAAAACATTTCTTGAGTGATTATCTTAGAAAGAAAAAAAGACTTGAACAACTTCTATGTCCTGAAGCTGCTGTTTTTCTTAAAAGTACAATTTTAAAATTATTATTTTCTTTGTCTCCCTTTTACCTATCTTTTTTTCTTTTATCCTTCTTCATTTGCAAAGGCAAAAAGGAGAGGAGAAAAAATCAAAGTGAAAAAAAAACTATTTGGTAAATCAGATAAATGAAATTCTTTTAATATAAACTTGAAGATGATGTTTAAGGTCAATATTCCAGGTACAAGTATCAGATATTTTTATGGATGTGCTATTGATCCTTTTGTACTCTCTTGGTGGAAGAAATAAACTCTGGCAGTGTGTCTGTGCTTTGTTTACATTTGACCCTGATACTTCCTGTCATGAGTCATGAGTTAGTCATTTATTACCATTGGGCCTTAATTTTGTCATCTAAATATGGATAAGGTTGGATTTCATCAATGTTGCTGTTGAATTTTTAGCATCTCTAAAATAAACACTGTAAAATTGCATAATGATAGAATTCTACCTGTGAGGTTGTTTTTAAGGAATAAATTAGATGATACATGGAAATACCTTATATTGGCACATAGAAATTACTTGATAGTTTAATATCACTAGGTTCTGGTCATGTTTTCCCCAACAACTATAACATTACCATCTCATTTTCTTACTGAACATTTTAAGCTCCCATCCAAAGCTCAGTTAGAAATTCAGTATGTTTTACAAAATACCTTTGTGGACTGTTAACAGGAGGAACACTGAAGTGGTGGATCTCAAAGGATTCTCAGTCTGTGCCTGCCTTGCTAACCTGCTGCCGTGTGAGCTGATTTTGCCTCAAAGTGGAAACTGCACCCAAATGGTCTCTTCACACATGTAACATACACACACCTCATTGCTTTAGTTCCCTGGTTCCACTAATACAAAGCAATTGGGTAAAGCTGATTTTCACCAAAGGTTTGGAATAATGGAAGGAAATGCGGTAAAATTACTGCATATACTAGAACAGCTTGTGTAATAATTTAAGAGAGAATATTAAAGAACACAGCTTTAAAATCTGGTATTTCTCTACCTCTGGTTCTGATTTTTAGGTGTTGACTATTAGGTTTTGATTTCTTCTATTGTCATAGCATCCCCAAACTTATATCAAGGATGTGGGAAACTGAATTTGACCCACCAAGAAGGTTCTAGATTCTCATCACAGAAAAAAATTTCAGAACACATCAATAAGAGTCATAGAAACATGTTTTTAGGCAGAAATATAGTAGAAATATAGTAGAAAAGCAGTGTAGGGGCTCTCAATAAAGAGACACATTATGTCAGGAACAGGAAATACTTCAGAGGTTAGGAGTGGAAATCTGTGGAAAGCTAGACTCAGTTTAGAGATAAAAAGAGATGGTCTTTTTACAGTGAAAGGCTCATTTTACAGGTGAAAGATGATAGCTCATTTATAGGTGAAAGACATATTTTTATAAGAGACTAATGATGGCCCATTTAACTTAACAACTAGTTTAATTTATTTGTTTTAGTATCTTAAAGGGAATTGGGTTTGATAAGGCTGGAAATGGAAAAACAAACAAACAAAGCCAAGAAGCATAAAGTCCTCTCAGTATGAAAATGTGAATTTGAGATATGAATAACCTTGAAGATTTTTGTGTCCTGGTGGTGCAATTATGTTAAAGGTAAAATTATAAAATAATTATTTTCCTTAACTCCCATCTATTTGTCTTTATTTTCTCTATTTTACCACTCTCCTTGGATTACCTTTGATTTTTCTCTCCTCCTTACCAACTCAGCTTTCTACTTCCAAATTCCAAGTATTTATAATGAATAATGAGTTTCATTTTCTACCCATACCAAAATTGAACTCTGATAGATACTGTGTAAAGAGAGACCAACTCATCATGGGAAGATGGTGGATTGATAAGTAGCAAGATAGAGCCTCTGTAAGACAAACAGCTCAGATGCTAGAATTTAACACCATGGAGAAGACCAGATGAAAGGAGAGGGATTCCCACAACCCAGATAGAAACCAAGGAAAAAGAAAAAGAAAAAAAAGAGAAAAGAAAAACGTGGATGGAAGGCTGGTGCCAGATGTGCTCTCACCAGAGCCAGTCCCGTGGTGTGCTAGGTGCCATGAAATCTGATGACTCATGGTCATGCTGAAGTCGGGGGTTGGTGAGCCTGAGGATGTGTTGCAATGGAGAACAGAACTGGAGTGGAGATGTGCATTGGTCTACAGTGTGTGCTCAAATTTGTTCCTCCCATGGGAGGGGGTGACTGGCAGGGTGACATCTTGGAATTGGGCAGGATCCAGAACTGTATCCAGAACTGTAATGACCTCAGTTGGGCACTCCTGGTGCAGAGCAGATTGGTGGGAATGGCTTGGACTGGGCCCCACCTCTGTGTGGGATCCAATAGCTAGGGACAAAGTTGCCCCTGAAGCAGTCCCAAACTGGTTCCATCCATGCATCACACACTAATGTGTTGAAGACCCCATGTGGTTGACTGGCTCAGAGGGGAGGGACCAGCCTGCACTGCCCCTGCTTGTACCTCAGTGATCAAAAGCAAACTGGAGAGGGCAGCAATCCCTAGCCAGCACACTTCAGAATAACAGTAACCAGTACAGAAAGGGCCTGGGACCTCCACCATAGAGGCCACCAACCCAGGGAATATGGGTCCAGGAGAGGGAAACACAGAAGAGATCCATGGCAGCAAACATACAATATCAGAAATGGCATCAGTTGACATAAAGAAATATCTTTGTGACATTATAGAAGAACTCAAAACAGAAATACTAATACAAGTAAAGCAAGATATAAGAACATTAATAAAAGAAATGCTAAACACCTCTCAAGAAGACACAGATGGAAGAATGGAGGAGCATAGAAAAAGGAGGGAAAACTTTGATGAAGGATATAAAAAAACCTAGAATACATGAAACAGATTCAAACAGATTACCAGGAAATTAAAATTCCATTGAAAGCTGGCAAAATTGCTTGAAAGAAAATATAGACTTTATCAAAACTTGAAGATGGGTTTGCAATGTGTGATCACAAAAGGAAAGATTTCTTAAAAATAACGAAGAACTGGGAAGTGACAATACGAAGGCTAGAAGACAACAAGAGGATCTATAACTTAAGAATAAAAAATGTGAATGAAGAAGCAGAGGTCAACACAAATGAAATATAAAGGCTATTCGCAGAAATAATCAAGGAAAACTTCACAAGCATAGGAAAAGGAATTGATATTCAGATATATGAGGCATACAGAACTCCAGCCAGCTACAACCAAAACATATCTACACCCAGACCTATAATAAGCAAGATCCTAGCAATTCAACACAAGAACAGACTATTAAAAGCTGTCAGAGAAAAGAAACAGACCACCTATAAGGGAAAACCCATCAAAATCATGACAGACTTCTTGACACAAACCATCAAATCAAGAAGAGCTTGGAGCAAAGTATTCCAAGCCCTGAAAGAAAATAACCTCTAGCCCAGATTGATGTATCCTGCAAAAATATCTCTCAAAATTAATGGAGAAACAAAATGCTTCCATGACAAAGAGGAACTGGGGAAGTTCATGACCACCAATCTAACCCTTCAAAAAATACTGAAGGACATTCTAAAGAGAGAGAAAAAAATACTAGGGATTCAGGAATAGTGGAAGAGAGGCCTCAATGAATGGGGCAGACAGTGGAATGAAGGGGAAAAGTTGACAACCAATGGCAGAAAAATAGCATAGCAGAGATGAGGCAGAGAAGGTTGACTATAATTTCTGAAACAGATGGCCTTGATACACTAACAAAAAGAAACACAGATAGGGAAGATCAGGGCATAAGGTCCATTGAGATGCTCTGAATAGGAAATATAATGAACCTGAAAGAGAGTTAATGAACCAAAAGTCAAAGATGAGAAAACAATGCTCTATGTGACAGGGAACCAGAGAGAAATAGGGACAGCTCAACCAGCAGCTGCAGATAGGTTGGAAAGACATGACACTTTTGTGCAGTGGAGAACTACTCAGCTATAAGGAAGGAAAACTTGAGGCTTTTGTAGGTAAAGGAATACAACTTAAGATCAAGCTCAGGGGTAAAAATTTTTGGAATCACTTAAGCAGATAGTGAGTTGCCCCCCAATCTAAAAACTAAAGAAGTTAGTGGGACCAAAAAGTACAATGCACCCTTTGAAAGTGAAAGGGGAGGAGCTGTCTAAAAAAGGAAAGTAGAGGACATTGTTAATAGTGTATCATGATTTAAAACCCACATTGTTCTCATCTCTCTGTTTAGTTTGGCTATATTCTATTCCAGTCTGTCTACTTGTACTAGATTTGAGGGCACAGACAGCTATTCCAAAGATAGCATGATATACTATGATAACCATCCTTAATTTCCTATTAACTTAATCTGAAGCCTTGTATTACTTAAACTGTCTTATTATGACTGATCTTATTTGAATCTGGTTTGTTAGGTCGCTGTCTTGTCTTGACTGATTTTATTTGACTTGGTTATGTTTGATAGTATCAAGTCTGAGAGTATAGGTAACTACTCTGAAGACAATAATATTAGCAAGGATACCCATTCTGGTTTGACTATTACCTGCTTTTGAAGTCCTATAATGTCTCCAACATTTTGTTTTTATTGATATTGTTCTGTATGGCTATGTTCAATTTTACTGTGCCTGATGATATAGATAATCCTATTGAAGATAGCAAGAGACATGATAGTAACCATTGTAGATCACCTTGTATTGTGGTATTGATCATGTGCTATGGCCATCTTTTGTTCTGAATGACCCCATTTTGTTTTCTTTATCATTTGGTTTTGTTCCTTTAAAAATAAAAATGAGAGAGAGAGAGAGAGAGAGAGAAACTCCTTTGTTCTAGAGTACAAAGTTTGGGGAGAAGCTTTGAAATTACAGTTCTTACTTCAACATGATCACAATTTAAAGCTAAACCTCTATGTCTGAAGATAATTTAGGGAAGAAGTATAAAATGATAAGAAAAAATAGTATGTAAATTCTTCCCCTATTTAGAAAGGAATGTTCCATCATCCAGCTTTCTTTTCTCCTTCCCAATATAAACATTATCATTGCAATTTCTATTCTAATATTTAAAACAATAAAACAATGTGCTACTTTTCCAAATCAAAGGATGGTGTGATAGTTGATGCATTGTATAAACTTGGGAAGTCCAAAGCTTAACTAATTTACTCAGCAGTTCTAATCTATGTCCTAGGGTGTGGAGGACATGCCCTTATTGTCCTAGGATGTTGTTCATTGTGTCAACTTGAGAACTTTAGAAATTTTACTAAATGAGTCAGCAGGGGGCTGGGGTCCTCAGTTTGTAAACATTCTGAAACTGTGCAAGAGGAGGGCATGGAGACGGTGGGTGCTATACCCACTTCAAAGTGGATAGCCTGTATACAATATAAAGGAGGGAAAGAGGCTTGCTCCCCTCTTTTGCACTTGCAGCTGTTGCTGTCTTCTGCTGCCTTGAACCGTTACCTCTCATCCATGCCACCCTGCCTTGGAATTGGCTGATTATGGACTGAGACCTCCACAAACTGTGAGCTAAATAAACTTTTTCTTTTTTAACTTTTGGTGTTGGGTATTTTGTCTCAGCAATGAGAGAAAAGTAACTAAGATGGAGACCCCACATCCTGGCCCTTTCATCTGAAGTCATATCCCTAGATTGTCCTGTAGTATCTCAGCAGGACCACATACAATTTCATATATTTAATTTATTTTTTATTTTTATTCATATAATTGTAATACATTCTGATCACATTTGTCATAGAGAATTAGTAGCACTTCTTGAATTACATGTAGAAACACCATTTTAAACATTTTTCAAATTTCATGAGAAGTGATAATTTTGAAAATACAAATGAATTCCAGGAAACAAAATAAAAACAAAGGCACATGCAATACTCAGGGTTATGAAAAATGAAATGCAACAGGTAAAATAGTTGTCAA
The DNA here is from genome assembly GCA_004027295.1 of Dolichotis patagonum. Classification (NCBI taxonomy): domain Eukaryota; kingdom Metazoa; phylum Chordata; class Mammalia; order Rodentia; family Caviidae; genus Dolichotis; species Dolichotis patagonum. Next base: position 83,457 of record PVJX010001258.1, on the reverse strand, counting down.
GTTGTTTAATACATTTCTAAATGCATACTTTTCATTTCTGTGCCTATCTTGATGCTTTTGAGTTCACAGGATCATTCATTTGAACTTTATGGCTAGCACTGAAATAGTAACATTCTCCTAGAGAATCTTAACAATGCAGTTCAGGCCTGCATAAATATATATATATACAGCGAGTGTTTAGAAAATACAAGTTGTTTTTGAAGGCAATTTACATGGGAAACATCTTCCTAACCCAAAAGTCTTCACTGATCCAATTCCTACTCCCAGCATGATGGTGTCATAGAGATGGATGCAGGCATTTTTTGAAATGTACTGGAGGATGTTTCAATGGTTACTAAAATCTCCCTTTTAGAGTACCTTGGGTTTTGTTTAATTTATTCTCAGCCCTGAGGCTAGGACTTTGTAATAACTTAGCTGTTGACAGATTTGTTTTTATGAAATTCAGTTATTTTTAAATGTTTTGTTTCTCAAAAAGTTGAGTAATTCTGAAAGTAGCAGTATTAAAAACAGAAAAACACGATGGTTACTTATAGTGTACAGTCATTCCTCATAAATAAACTATTTTTTAAAAAACATAAAACAAGAGAATATCTTCAGACTTGAGAGTTCTAGCATTTAACAGACATTCAAGAGCTTTGTTCTTATATTTAAGTGTTTACATCTGCTTGTGGTAGGAAATGAGTTGGAAATTGTAGGGCAGAGGACTGAAGTCTTGTTATTTCGTGAGGATTCAATTCTGCAAATTGTCTGAAGAGACTTTTTCTGTAAGACTGTTTTACCCTCTTAAGTTAACCTCTTCCAGTCTCCAAGTGACAGAGAATTAGCTGGGTGGAAGGAAGAGAGAGCTCTTGTTCAATTCTTTAGTCTCTACCCCCACACAGTTCATGCCAAATTCAGTTCTATACTTGTCTTGGTTACTTTTCTCTCAGTGCTAAGACAAAATTCCTGATGCCCCAAATTAAGGAAGGGAAGGTTTATTTAGTTCACAATTTGTGAACTCCATAATCAGCTGACTGTGAAGCAGGGTGGCATGGCACAGAGACAACAGTTCATGGCAGCAGAAGGCATCAGAGATAGCAGAAGACAGGAGAATCAGCAAGAGCCAAAGAAGGGAGCCAGCCTCTTTTCCCCCTTATATGGTAAGCAGGCTGTCCACCCACACAATCTACGTGCCCTCCTCTTGCAGATCCTAGATATCTACTAAGCCAGGACTCTGACCCCCTGCTGAGTCATTTAGTTAAACTTCTATATTTCTCAATCCTCAAGTTGACACAATGTATCAACCATTCCAGTTTAGGTTTACATATCTAAAATGGGCGTGGGGGCCAGGTGATTCTTGAATCCTCTATAGACACTTTTTAGAATTGAAATAATTATATACTGCATTGGACTTCTTCACCTTGTCTGGAAATATAAATTTGACCTGATCTTCACAAATTTTTTGATATTCTTCAAGAGATCATTTGATGAAATGGAGCAGGTTGAAGAAAAACCCACTTCCCTTGGATTTTGTCCTTAGGGTTCATCAGCTCTAGGAAAACTCAAAAAATTTAATTGTATGTCAAGAGTTCATTTATAGATTTCAGTCATTATTTTACTTTTTTGCATTGTCCCAAGTGACTCATGTTTTGTAAAATGGTGCTTCAATTTAGACCATCCTAGACCTCCGTCAGACTCAGTTGAGCTTCATTTGTTGAACAAACAGAATATCAAACTTGTGTTAGGTAATAACAGTGCAACTTTGTCTGACATACAATCTCTTCCTTTGAGAAGATTGTGGAGCTCAAATTGTTTTTTACATTGATAACTTCATAACTACCCACGTCTGTGAATATTCACAAGTAATACACATCAGAAATCATATTTTTTTAAATGTTATTTTTGTCTAATTTTCTTTTATTTTACCAAGGACCTTAAATGAGTGAAATTCCTGTTATGCATACTAACAGTAGTCTGTCTTCCTTAATAGATTAGAGTTTTCTGAAGGAAGGAAGACATAGCCATCAATGAGTGGTCAGAATCTACAACATTTCCTGGCATATTGTAAGGTCTATAAATGTTGAACTATTGGATACACAAAGAAAGAAAAGAAAAGCTCCATTTATTTCTCCTTTAAATAGCTCATGGTCATGCTGCCATTTATTATTTATAAAGTTTAGGTCTCTGTGCATTTAGTCAGCTCCCAGGAGTTCCATGTCACTTTATCAATACGAAAAATGAAAGAGTGCTTTAGAACTAGCATCTCAGCAAACTCACCTTAAACATAGATTTCTTAACCTTGAATAAATGGTGGCATACTTGCAACTTAAATAAATGGAATGATATTAATGTAAACCCAAGAAGCATCACAACCCCACTCATTTTCATTTCCCGCTCTAATTGACACCTAAATTATATAGGGCTATACTCCCTGGCTCTCCACATGTTAGCTGCATGATGTTGGGGAATGGCAATCATTTTGAGCCATGATCTCTTGATCTGCAAAATGAGATAACAATAGTGACCTCATAGAGCAGTTGCAAGCAATGTAAAAAGATAAATTGAGACAGATTTATATTTTAAAGAGTTTACTATATTTGAGCAATTACTGATCATGAATGTGGTATCAACAGACTTTAAGCAGTTCAGAATTTCACCAAGAAGACTCATGGGAAAAAACTGTATAAGATATTCTCAGAAGTAAGTAAAGGAGGATCTAAAAGTTTCTCCTTTGCAAATGATATTTCTGGTACCCCCAATCAATGACTGAAACCACATATGATTCTGAACTGTATATTCATTGTGTTTTTTCATATAGATAATGTTTAATCTATACTAGGTACAGTAACAGATTAACAACAAAAATAAAACAGGACAATTATGACAACATACTGTAATAAAACTAATATGAATGTGATCTCTTTCTCAAAATATCTTTTGCTACTCTTACCCCTCTTTGAGTGACAATGTGAGATGTATAATCCTTACTTAGTAAGATGAAAGGTGATGAATCACATAAGTATTTTGATTCCAGTGTAAAATTTTGTCTTCTTAATAAGTCCAAACTTTTACTTTTCTCTTACATGAGGCACTTTACAGGTTATCGTTGCCATATCCTAATACCTAGCACATTTTGTGTTGTAGTCATCTTTCAGTAAAATAAAGGTTACTTCAGCATATATGTTATAGCACCATGACAGTTCACCTAGTAAGCAATATGGCTACTAAGTGATTAATAAACAGGTAATGTACACAGTAGATATGCTGGGAAAAAAAGAGATGATTCATTTCCCAAGCAAGATAGAGCTGGATGGTACAACATTTCATCATACTACTACTCCCCAGTGATGGTCAATTTGAAACACAAATCTCTGGAGTTTTCCATTTAATATTTTCAGAACTTGATTGATCATAGACACCAAAAGGGTGGAAAGCAAAACTAAGAATAAAAGTCGATAAATTAAATTGGGAAGACTTTAGATAGAGGTTAGATGGAGGTTTCTGATTGTTTACTTGTCATTTTCCTATGCTAAATTCATTTGCTCTGAGTTGGGTTTCTATTTGCTTATACAAGAACTTCAAATATAGGAATCATCTTATCCTAGTGTTCTCCTAGTTAATATTTTTCAGCAGTAATAAAAGGTATTTATAAAATGCTTACAACACAGTCTTGCACATAGTAAGTGACTGTTTTGTTAGCTTGTGATAAAAGGTTTTTTAAACACATGTTTACATTTCTTTAATAAGTTGTTCATTTTTTTATCACTAAATGTTAAATGGAACACTTTCTGAAAGTTGTTCATTGTTTACATAAAAGAGTGATTAGTAACTGCAAGTCTTTCTAGCTCAGTTGTAGATAACTGAAAGGAAATATAACCCTAAAGTTCTACATACTGTTTAGGTGACAAGGGGATAGGAAACTGTTTATCAGCAATTACAGCAATTTCAGTTGATATCTGGTGCTCACATCTTGAGTCCCCCACATAATTTTACAAAGAGTAAAAATGTCTTAGAGCTGTGTATTTGGTATTATTATTGGCAAGGAAGCTCCCCCATAAAATTCACGCAAACTAATTTTTCATAGGCATCATTCCCCGACCTATGCTACTTTTACCTTTTTACAAGATATAACAACACAATTCATTTTAGATTAAACCAAACAGCAGGACAAAATTCTGTTTTTTCTCAAAATGATTTCTCTAAATCACCTCAATGTGTAACATCCAGTAAAATATTGAGACTTCCTTAGTTTGATACACAAGTGTCTGACAGTATTGGTAAATAGCACATATATCTAGATTCAAAAGCACTCTAAATTTTGTGGAAGAAATGTTATATTTGCCAAGCCATATAACACAAAATTGAAAGTGAAGTGCACGTATATTTTCAACAAAGAAGGATGTTTTTCACTTGCTACAAAATTTAAGCTTTCATTTTTGCAGTTACTAAATTTTGTGGAAAATAATTGCTGATTATTTTGTCAGATTTCTTGTTGAGTTTAAATGTCTTTTCACCTACTCTTTTAAGGAAAGTCAATACATTACCATAATTGTGCCAGCAATATTAAGGAGCTCACAATACTATAATAAGTATAGTATAGCTCACTTACTGTAAGGGATGTCGTTTGTATCAGCAGATTTCAATTATCATAAATATGTTGCTACTCTAAGTTCTTCCCCCTATTAACAGATTTCCTCCAAAAGAAATTTTTGTATAGGAGAAATGCATTTTTGAAAACATTGAGTTTTCATGGATTTATGACTAAGAAACCTATCACTCATTTGAAGTGTGGGCATATATTTTTATTTCTCATTTAAATCTAATGAGTCTGCTCCAGAGAAAATTTTCCTGAAGCACTTTTCTCCCCCCACCCCTCCAAATAATTCAGGATGTTTTTGGGTGATTTTTACTGTCTGACTTTCAGATTTTTGGATTGTGAAATAATGGACAGTTTTCTCCTTTTTATTTTCTACGAAACCTAGAACTTAATTTTCCTTAATGTATAATCTCCTTTTTATTTCAGTTACATTGAAACAGTATCCTTCTCTGATATTTGACATAATGAATAGAGTTTGGAATTCATTCATTTGCTGTTTGATTTTAGTTTTTGAACATGTACTGCTGTATTGCTGTTTATAGGTCTCTTCATAATATTTTTAATAGACCATGAGAGTTATTAAAGAAGAAATGTACTGACTCACAGTAAGAGAGTAGCAGTGTATAAAAGATTTCCAGCTCTAATAGAACATACACATTTCTGCAAATCTTGGTTGTCTTTCTTGTCTCCTAAAGATTGGAAATAATTATAACTACTCTGATGTCTTGCTAAACATATAAATTCAGGGACCGTCTTGAGGTTCAAGATTGATATTTTTCTACAGGATTTTAATATTGTGGATTAAAATCATGACATATTATTTCTAAGACACTAATGCCCTATTTTTAATCTGTCTTATACAGTACTGAGTGTTAGAAGTTTTCATGAGATCTTCCAGAAAAATCTCACTTATCACACACACGTTTTTGAAGGTAGGGTCTCATTCTGTTGCCCAGGTTGACCTTGATACTTCTGCCTTAACTTCCTTTGTAACTTTCCCTTTTAATAGAAGTAGAACTGTTACAAATAATGTAATTGGTGCCTGAAAATGTGTGCCACATTAATTTTCCATTGCTTCTCTAACAAAATAGCATGTATTTAATAGTTTAAAAGAACATCAATTGATTCTTACAGTTATGTAGAAATCTGACACTAGTCTTTCCCAACTAGAGTCACAGTATCGACTGACTGTGGTACTTTCTAGAGGGTTAAGGAAGAACACATTTCCTTCATTTTCCAGCCTCTAAAGGATGTCTACATTCCTTGACAGACAGTCTTTTCTTAGTCTTAAAAGCCGGCAGTATTAGACCTTTCTAATCATCCTACCATAGTCATTATCTCCTTCTTACCTCATTTGCTTCTGATCAGGAGATGCTCGCTGCTTTTAAGAACCTATGTAATTAGATCTGATCTTCCATCAGATTCTCAATGCTTTAGTTTTATTTCTACTGAAAAATTGAAGATTATAGCTGCATAGTGAAACTCAGGTTAATACAGTTAATACAAGATGTGATCACAAAGTAAGGTTAACGTTTAAATTTTTACAAAATTGCAATGAAAGAATGCATGGCCATTAATTCTTCTCAAAATACTTCCTCTCATTTTGGACACTCATATTCCATCATTCTTATCATTTTTTTGAAGTGATTTTGGATGTCTTCTGTTTTGAATGTCTTTCATTGTGCTGTTGTGGCTGCTTTGCTATTCTGAATCCATTGAAAACTTTTAATTTCATTTTGACATGGAGGAAGAACCAGAAGTTCCACAATAGCAGATTTGGTGAAAGGTGGATGAGAACACACCATGTTTTTCCCAGGCTGCCTTTCCATTGGTAGTATTAGCATTTACTGCATTTTTGATCACACCGCATAAAGACACAGATGAAAGAGGACTTCTAGAACTTTTTCAGAAAGTGTTAATAGTAGCACAGCTCATAATAGCCAAACATTTGAAGTGGCCTATTTGTCCACAGACAGAAGACTGGATAAAGAAAATGTAGCTTTTTAAACACAATGGAGGGGCTGGGGATTTAGCTCAGCGGCATGCATCTGCCTGCTAAGTGTGAGTTCGTAAGTTCCATCCCCAGTACCAAAAAAAAAAAAAAAAAAAACCCACAATGGAGTATTATTCTACCATAAAGAAAGATAATTTTGAGTCACTTGTAGGTAAATGGGTATATATTGAGACCATATGTTAAGTGAAAAAAATCCAACATCTAACATTGAATATCACACCATTTCTTTTATATGAGAAATCAAAAGTATAAATAATTTAAAGATAAAGCTAAAAGTTATATTATATTAACTAAGAGATCTTTTGCAAATGGGAAGGATACCAAGATATGGAGGGAGGCAGAATAGAGAGGAAGGGAAAAATTTAGATGTGTTATGCACATGTACCAACTCTCTTATGAATGTAATTACTATGTAGTGCAAATACATACTAATAAAAATTTTTAAGTTAAAAAGAAAATCAGCAAAAATTATGAAAAAATGTGCACAACACAGAGGGGAATATTTTATAGGGGTTAATGGCAAGATGACTTTTACTGTAACAGTTTTTTAAATGTTCATCATATATTTTGATCTATGTATATTAAGCACATTAGTGGCAAACAACATGTAAAAACAGGTGGATAATAAAAGCAGAGAGATGGTAAATGTAATCAAGAATCAAAAAGAAATTCTAGAGAGCTAATCACATTAAATGAATGAAAAGTGATATGCAGGTGGGGGAATCTGTGAGTTGATTACAGAAAAATGGCCACTTCAAAAACTAAAATACAAAGACAAAAAATGCAAAGCAAAAGCAAAAACAAACAAACAAACAGAATAGAGAGTTCAACAACTCGGTAATTTTTTTCTGGAGGAAAAGAAGTATTTGAAGAACATTCCAAAATTAATAACATAACCCTAAAACATACATCTGGGAAGCTTAAATATAAATTAATTGGATTAATATCACCACACACACAAGTATACATACATACACACACTTACACTAAACATGTCTTATTGTAGCTTCAGAAAATCAGTGAAAGACAAAGAAAATTTTTGAAATCAGATTGAATAACACATCAAACACCTTAAATTTAGAAGAAAAGTAGCAAGAATTGTAGCAGTCTGTTCATTAGAAAGCAGAAAAAAGCTTCAAGAAGAAATGAAAACAAGTGACAAATACAGTGCTGAAAAAAATTTCAGTTACTTAGAATTCTGTATCTAGTAAATTATGCCCTGACATGAAAATCTTACACAATCCAAAGAAGCAAATTAATCTGTAGCAGTCCTGCTCTACAAGAAATATTAAAATAAATTCTTCTGTCATGAGGAAAATTACATAGGTCAGAAAATTTGATCTATTTAAGGAAAAGGAAAGTGTCAGAAAAGAAAGAAATAAAGGTAAAATAAAATTTTGTATTTATAAATATTTTAATCATATGTGAAAATTGGAACATATTAAAATAACAAGGGTAATTTTTTAATACATGTGAAAGACCTTTGTCTGAAGTAATAATAGTAAGGTATTCATGAATAAAGCATGTGAAGAAGTGAAGAGAAAAACAGGCATACACAAAAATGAGATACTAGGAGTATTATGTGATTATTATGATAACTAAAATCCCATACACTGACAATACCAATCATAGCGAAGGTGAAAAGTAACCAAGAGACTCTTGAATTCAGTTTAATAATTTTTTAAAAGACAAAACCATAGAGATGAAGAATAGATTTGTGGCTGCTGGAGCATAAATGGTTGTTACAGGCTGTGGTGGTTAGGGTCGGATGTCAGCTTGATTGGCTCTGAGATCTGCCAAGGGAATTAGTGGAACACTTCTGCCTGTGTCTGGAGGGTTCAAGGAGACCTGGCCTTTGAGTCTATGTCTGGCCCCTTGTCCTCCTATGCTCTGGTTTCCTTATGCCATGAACTGAGCATCTTTGCTCTGGTAGGTCTTCCAGCATGATACTTTTGCCTTGCAGCCATGGACTGACTCTCTGAACTTTGAGCCAAATTAAACATCTCCTCCTTTAGGTTGTGAATATTGGGTGTTGTAGTTCAATGACAGGAAAGCTATGACTACAATGGTATAGCAGGAGAATATTTTAGAGTGAGGCAACTCCTCTGTACTTAGATGCCGGCCATGTTTTTCCAAGTCCATATATGTGTTGAAATCATAAACCCATACCAAAAATGTCAGTGTTATGGTGTGTATTCTAAAAATAAAATAAGCAAAAGTAGTAAGTTTAGGTCCAAATTCAGGCCTGCTAAAACAACAATAATCACATTTCTCCTATTTTTTGCTTCTCAGGCCTTACTAAAAGATTCTTTCTCTTATTCCCTCTGTTTGAAATATTTATTGGTCAAGGATTAAAAAAATACAGTTGTGATACTCTCATAAAATATTTATAAATATTTAATTAATAATCAATTTATAAAAATATATTTAAGCTTCAAAGATGTTACCAATTTGCTTCTATCCTTTCTGCTTTCCTCATGTTTCAATACTGTAATCCAAATATAAATAGGAAAACAAAAATTTCTCTTTAAGTATTTTTCTAACTGACTGTAAACTGGATGGAAGGAAGTACATTAAAAACAATAGAAAAAAGAGGCAGATAGACTATGTTTTTAAAATTAAACTGAGCATGATTTAAGTTCCTTAAATTGATAGCAACTATAAATTCATAACTTCACTATTTCTTTATAAATATGAAGAAATACACTAGCTGAAAAGTAGAAAAAAATGAGGGAAAGTTAGTACCTGCTTACTGAGACAGCAAAGTAGAATGGATAAATTAGGATTCCTCAACTGTGCCATTGGCATTTTGGTGTGGACAATAATTTGTTGAGGTATAGGAGTTGCTGCTCTGTTCACTGCCAGATATTGAGCAGCATCTATGGTGTCTATTCAATGGGTGTTAATAATAGTAACCTCCCACAGCAAAAAAAAAAAATAGTAACCCCACCCAACTCTTATGACAACCAAAACGCCTCCTTATACTGCCAAATTTCCCTGCAGAAGACAGGAAGGCAGAATTTTTTTATAACGAGTCACAGATACCACAAGGGACTTTAGGCTGAAGATTGAGATTCATCATACTTCTCCATTTACTAGCTAAGTATTCTTGAAGAAACCATGTAACTGACTGTTGGTCTCCCATAGCACTAAAATAGGCAGGGACTATCTTCTAGGAGTTCGATGAAATTCTAATGAGTTAGTATGTGAAATATGAATAGTAAATGATATTATTAGTGAATAACACAAATATAAACTGTGGATTATAATTGTGACTTTGAAACAGTTTTGTAAGAGATAAAACTAAGGTAATGTAGTACAGTTCTTAGCCTGCAAGCCATATTTAAAAGTGTCTTCAGACTTGTCACAGTTGGGGGAGGGGTACTATTGGCAACTTCTGGTTGTAGGTTAGGCATGCCTCCAAACAGTCTATACTTTATAGGACATTTCCCTGCAACAAATAATTATTCAGTCCCTAATAGCAATACTGTTGTGCAATACTGTTAAGAGACCCTAATATGAAGCAATTCTTTATTTTAAAACATTAGGAGTGAAATTTTTCTCAGAACTACTCTATTAGGGACCTGGTAGGAAACCAAAAAGTTAATTCAGCTTTGATCTATTTTACAGAACTGTGAGCAGCTTAAGATCAAAGAGTGATGTTGAGTATCCTAGATTCCAGAAAGCTGTTATTCCCTTGGGCATGGAGAGCTGAGGTTATAGAAATGGTATTATCAGAGTCCAGTGGAGCTGTGGATGTGAGGGTTACTTGACAGAAGTTCTGTTTACCAATGCTGTCCAAACTGTGCTGCTGAGGCAAAGAGAGGGCAGGAGAAGAAAATACCTTCAAAGCTGCCCCCTAACCTCAGATCTCCCATAAACCTAATGAGAAGCCAGATGCCAAGGACTCACAGAAACTCTAGGCTTTAGCTGTGCAGCCTTTAGGGGACAAAGAGGAGTGAGGCTCTAGCTGCGGTGAATCAGCAGGAGTGGAAATCAATCAGGAGAAAGAATTATAAGCCAAGAAGCTGGAGTGCAGTTGCTCTTTTTTTTTTCTTTGCTTATTCCTGTTACTTATAGTCATTGAAAGGCATAGCAAAGGAGTCCGGAATCGGCAACACTAATTTTGTGTAAGAAGGTAAACATTATTTGCCAGGATAGTCCACAAATCTGCCATGTAATTTCTATACTTCCTGATTCTAAACAGAATCAAATCAATTGCTAGTCCTTTTTCACAAAGAACTCAAATCTTATGAGCAGTTTAAGCTTCAAAATCAGCTGGGCTCAGAAGCCTAGCTGATATAGGTCTATTGATAAGTATGTACAGTGGAAAGAGACCTGTTACAGCCAATAAGTCAGTGTGAAAACTCAGCTGCACTCACAACTAGCCACTGGCCCTGTGGAACCTCACTTTTTTGTTCTGGAAAAATAAGCTCCTGGACAGACCTCATAGTAGAGCTGGATGGGACTGGAGAGTGTAGGGAGCGGCGTGATAGCCTCACTGCTGCCGCCCCATCCCGCCCTCCTGTGTGCATTTAGTGCATCTGCCTACATTGCCCATGATCTTCTCTGCCTGGCCGGACATGACTGCGACCTATCTGGTCTCTCCACAACATCTCTGCCTGATGACAACTTCCTGCCCTCACCCTATATAAACCATGTTCACTTCCTCAATAAATGAGACTTGATTGGAACTGCTCAACTTGTCTCCATCTCTCTTTCCTCTTGCCCTACCCACCATCCCCGTTCCCCCTCCAGGTGAGACCCACGGATTGATCTGCGGGCCGTATCAAGTGGTGCCCAACATGGGGCTGCCCTGTCCGATACTCAAAATGGCGCAGCCATACTCCCTCCTCCATATCGGCCGATATATCCTGACCTTTCCGATTTCCAGGAAGTTGATTGGTTGCAATTAGCAGAGGAGGCTACTCAATATCATTCCCCTCCCACTGTTGTAGACCCTGCGCTAGCAACACTGGGTCAACCCCCGCCTGGCTGCCAAAAGCCGCTCGGCCCCCCTTCTGCCCTTCTCGATTTAGAAACTGAGATAATTATTTACAACAATAACTTCAACTTAAACAAGAAAAACAAAGGCTCATTTTACAGCTCCAGTCATTAGATGTGGGCTCTAACCCTCTTTTAGGCATGCCAACAGTGATGTTTCTGGTGACGGAAACGATTCACCCTCCAGTAACAAACGCCTCAAAAATGGCATCTCACTTAATGTTCCCAGTAACAAAAGCCACCACAGCTGGTGTTGACCCACAAAATGGCGGAGAGACAATTTGGCCTGCCCAAGATAATATTAGCCCAAGAAATGACAATAAAATGATTAGAAAAAGAGGGAGACCAAAGGGATGAACTAGACGTGAGGATCAGTCCCCAAGTCAGGAAGATACACGAGATAAAACACGAGCCACTACAACAACTAGGGGAAATAAAAAGGGACAGCCACTGCATCTGCACAAATGGGATTTAACTATTTGGAAGAAAACAAGAGTCAATATGATAGAGAGTAAATATCTCCAATTGTCTAGTTTTGAAATTTTTGTCTCTTACATTGCTTTCTTGTGATCTGCTTTGCTCTGTTTTGTTGCGTTTAATTTTACCCTTTTGATAGAATTGCATGTATATTTGAGTGGGTAAGATGGATGACCATATTGCTATTTTTGTTAGATCATGGAGCAGAACTGTGAACAGTCTCATTGTTTGAATGTCTACTTTACATGTTTTAACATTGTAATTTAAACAACTATTTCCAAGAAGTCAGTATGTAATTTGTCAAGTAATAATTTCTTAGGTTTTTTTTTGTTGTTGTTCTTTTCTTTTTTCCTTGGAATACTGTATTGTCACTACCCTTTATTCTGTTTTGTTTTGTTTTGTTTTTTCCTCTTTAAATAAAATTATTTAAAAAAAAATAAAATTAAAAAAAAAGAAACTAGTGATAGCAAGGAAAAAAATGACTCTGACCCACATGATAGTGATTCAGAAACAGACTCTCCACCTCCAGGGCCACGGGCTAATAGGACCCATAAGCTGTTCTCTGTAACTGCCCTAAAAGAATTAAAAACAGCACTATTTCAATATGGCCCTACAGCGGCTTTTTCCCTTGCGGTCCTAGATTCTTTGACCCAAGGTTGGATTACACCTAATGATTGGAGAGATTTAACTAGAGCTACACTCTCAGGGGGCAATTTTCTGCTTTGGAAGGTTGAATTCCAAGATCAATGTAAACTTTTAGCTAAGGAAAATGCTAATCAAAAAAAATCACTATACCCTTCCCATGTTAACAGGGACAGGCCGTTATGCAACGCAACAGGCCCAAATGCGATATGAGGCAGGCCTTTTTGCACAAGTTACCCTAGCAGCAACTATAGCCTGGAGAAAGCTCCCTTCTGGTGGCAGAGTTGCTTCTTCTCTCACAAAAATTAAACAAAAACCTGAAGAGCCTTTTTGTGACTTTGTTGATCACCTTCTACAGGCAACTGAGCATCTTTTTGGCTCCTCTGAGAACAATCCTGATCTAATCAAACAATTGGCTTATGAAAAGGCAAATTCTGCCTGTCAGGCTGCAATTAAACCACATAAAAAGAAAAAAGATCTTTCAGGTTATATTCGCCCTATGGATTTAGACCCACAAACTTATGATATCCTGTCAGCCACTCACCATGTAATCTCACTAACCCTGCTTTAGCGCAAGATTGCTGGTTATGTATGGCCTTAGGCAATCCTATGCCCTTAGCCATCCCCTCCAACTCAACAATTGACCTTTCTCATGACCCACATAATCTTACCTGTAGACCTTCCCAATCATTTCTGGTCCAGCCATTGATAACACCTAACATATCCATTACCTGCCTACAGGGCTCTCTTCAAAATGATTCCACCCTTATAGATATGGGCCATCTCCTGTCCGCCACCTGTGTCTCATTTGTCAATCATACGGGCCCCCTGTGCCCCCCAACAGGACATATTTTTGTCTGCGGTAATAATAGAGCCTATACTTATCTTCCATCCAACTGGACAGGTACATGCATGACTGCTTCCCTCCTGCCCAACATAGATATTGTCCCAGGTGACCAACCTATCCCAGTGCCAACATTTGATTATATTGCTGGCCGCCAAAAAAGAGCGATAATGCTAATCCCACTCTTGGTGGGAATGGGCCTCATTGGCGCTGTAGCCACAGGGACTGCTGGCCTTGCCGTTGCCCTAGACAAATATTCTGACTTATCTAACCAGCTGTCTAAAGATGTTCAAGCCTTATCCTTCACTATACAGACTCTCCAAAATCAACTAGACTCCTTAACAGAGGTCATCCTACAAAATAGATGAGGACTAGACCCACTCACAGCAGAACAGGGAGGGATCTGTCTTGCCTTACAGGAAAAGTGCTGCTTTTATGTCAACCAGTCCGGCCTTGTGCGCGGAAAACTCCAAGAACTAGAAGATCAACTCTGACAACGTTGGCAACAAATGGCTACTAGCCCCTTCTCCTCCATGTGGGGGGGCCTCTTCCCTTATATTGCCCCCCTTATGGGACCCCTAGCTGCCTTATTGTTATTTCTAACTGTTGGCCCTTGCATCTTCCAGAGGATCATGAGGCTTCTTAAGGATAAAATTGACGCATTCATGGCAAAGCCCATTCAGGTACATTATCATCAGTTGGAGATGGCAGATCAACAAACTTATCGGGAAACGATTCCCACAAATGGCCCATATTGATGATGTGGCCCAGATGCCTTGAGGTACTAGATGGGCAGCCAGAGACGGGCAACTTGGACATTTGTGCTACACCACCAGCCACCTAAGACAGGCACAGGACCAACTGCTGTCCTACAGGTCCATGACGGGTAAGGCTCGGTCGGGTTCACATATGGAGTCCATGTCCTAAGACAGGCGCCGTCTTCACAAGGCCTGCCATACTCCTGATTTTATAAAATGATAAGGGAGGAGATGTAGGGAGCGGCATGATAGCCTCACTGCTGCCGCCCCATCCCGCCCTCCTGTGCATTTAGTGAATCTGCCTACATTGCCCATGATCCTCTCTGCCTGGCCAGACATGACTGCGACCTATCCAGTCTCTCCACAACATCTCTGCCTGATGACAACTTCCTGCCCTCACCCTATATAAACCATGTTCACTTCCTCAATAAACAAGACTTGATTGGAACTGCTCAACTTGTCTCCATCTCTCTTTCCTCTTGTCCTGCCCACCATCCCTGTTCCCCCTCCAGGTGAGACCCACGGACTGATCCGCGGGCTGGATCAGGAGAGATTTTCCCACCCCGTGTGAACAACCTTAGGACCATAGAGAAAAAAGAAATCATTGCTTGCTCTGCTGGAAACTTCCTAACAACTGCAGTAAGAGAGCATCAAACCAGCTCAAAGTTCAAAGCAAAATTCTTCTTATCTGCTAAGACTCTTGGGAAAAAATGATGAATTTTACCACTTGATCAATTAAATTGTGTTTTCCCCAAATTAAGACCTATCTGGAAAACAAGTTAAGCCTCAGTTTTAGGGGATGTTTCTTTTAAAATCATGCTACAGCTTGATTTTCAGATATGTCTTATTTTTGGAGAAATGAAGAATTATCAAAATTTCATTTTTTCATTTGATTACATATTTATTGCATACTATATCAGAGATTTGGGCACCCAAAAAATATAACAGGCGAGGTCTCTTTCTTGGGGAAGTTACTTGCTGTATGGAGGAATTATTTTTTGTCTTCAAATATTTAACTAAGGATATTGATGTTTTTCTAATATACTTACTAATTTTAATGGGTTTTATTATTGAAAAGCTGCAAGTTGTTGATAATCTCCCCAGAAACCCTGAAAACCAGTTTTTATGGTCTTTGAGATCATGAGTATTGTGTTGTGAAGGTCTAAACTGTCTGAGTGGTTGGATATTCTGTTGTGTCCTCTCTAGCTATCCTCCATATGCTGTTTTCTCAGAGGATTTTTTCAAGGTTCTCCTTGTATGTGTAGAATTCACCTTGTATCAGCTCAACCCTCTGCATAGTATGCAACCACACTTCCCTTATTTCCACATACTCAGAAAGCCCCTTTTCCTGGAAACCTCCTGTATTGTAATTTTCTTGTGTTCTAGGTCATGGCTACCATCTTCCACAATTCCTTAGAAGTCCTCCCTGACCTCCTTTCTTTCATGGACTATTTAACTCCAAAACAAAGTGTGTCTCAGCTTTCAGGTTCCTGTTAGTGGTATTCTGTCTTTATTTTCCACTGTGTATTTCTGGCACCTCCCACGCAGCCTACTGTGCAGGTTGTCCAGGTCTGATCCCTCTTCCCCAGCATCTCTGCAAGTGTATATCTACATGTGACTGTGATGTGGGGGATAGGGGCTTTGACATGAGCTCCAGACAGGTCACTTGGCCTTCTTGAATCTTGGACCTCGCTCAACTTTCCTTGTGTTTTCCTTATTCACCTCAGTCAATTTCAACACAATACTGTTTAATAATCACCACCTCACTGGTCATTTCACCTCTGAATTTCCCAGTGATGTAGCAAAAAATTTAGAACACTTAGGAAAAAATATTTGGCACATTTTATGCTTATTAAATTGTAAAACAAAAATTTTTAGTCTCTTTACAGCTCTGGAACTCTTAAGATTTCTGTTCATAACCATAGATTATGAGAAAAATAGAGTGATCAGGGTACTTCTACTTACCCAGTCACTAAGATCAAGTTACTGAAGTAGAATCTGAACGATGCTTCTTTATACTCATGTTTCCTATTACTTATCCTCAAGTAGCTATAGCCTGGCATGATACAGAAGATCTACAAGAATCTTGGTCAGCAGCAAATTGTTGACAAATTGGATTTGTGAAGAGCAGTAAATTACTCATTTATGGCTGGGCATGATGGCACATGCCTTTAATCCAAGCACTTAGGAGACTGAGGCAGAAGGATCACTGTGAGTTTGAGGCCAATCTGGGCTACAAAGTGAGTTCAAGGCAAAACTGAACTGCAAGATGAAATCCTGAATAAAAAGTAAAAAAAATTTAATTTATGTTAGATATCTGTGCCACATAAAAATATTCCAAAAATTAGTAAAATAATAAACATTTACTATCTCACATAGATTCTGCAAGTTAGAGATTAGGGATCAGTCTTGATGAGTGAGTCTGACATAGCGTCTCTCCAGAGGTTGTAGTCAAGTTATCCTCTGTCATGATTAACCAGGTGGCCTCCAGGCCTCATGTATTTGCATTGTGCATTTGTGATTGGTTCATTGTCTAGTGCTTGGATTGGTGGTGTCAGTGCTACACCCTCCCAGGGGGTGGAGCCAGGATGTAATGTAATGGCAGGAAGAAGGTGTCTCTCTCTTGCCAGTTTCCGCCTTGCTGTTTGCAGCTGCCATGAACTGCGGCCCGCCATGCCACCCTGCCTTGGAGCCAACTGAGTATGGACTAAAACCTCCAAAAACTGTAAGAAATAAACCTTTCCTTTCCCAACTTTGGGCATCAGGTATTTTGTCTCAGTGATGAGTAAAAAGTAACTAAGATATCCTCCAAGAGTCTAGTTAATTGGAGGTTTAAGAGGTGTTGGAGGAACATCCCAGAGGCTCAGTGACAATGCTTATTGCTGGCAGAAAGCCTCAGTTCTGCACCAGATGAGCCTCTATAGAGAGATTTTCAAACATCCTCTTAACATAACACCTTGCTTCACACAGTGATCCAAGGACAACGAAGATGCCATAATGGCCTGACCTCAGGAGTAAATCATTTCCACAGTACCACAAATACTAGGGTGGTGTTCTGCCATTCACTGGAGCCCCATTTTCAATAAAATTTAATTCAGTATTTTCAATAAAATGTATATATAATTCAGTGCTAAACATCTCTGTAGTGAAAATCATGTGGAAACATGTAAATATGACTGTGAATAAATTAATTTCTACCGCCAGCTTCTGGGGAGTTGTGAGGCTGCACCAAATTTCAGTCAAATTTCTTATCCTCTTGCAATTTCCATTGTATCATTAAGACAACTGAATTTCTACAATGCTTCAGTTCATAACCTCAAAGTTGTAACATGTGCTTGTGGTTCAGACTTACACTTATGTCTTTAACATCCTGGAGCATTGAGAACATTTTCCTCTTTCAAAAAGCATTTCTTAATCAATATCGTTTCCTATTCTAAGATGTAACTTCAATGAAGGCTGTGATTCTGTCAATATTTTAAAAATCTGTTGAAATTAGTGTGTCTACATGACTCAGTATACAGAACACCTCTTATTTCTCATTGTGTATCTGTTTATGGGCAGTTGCATTTTATGCAATAACTGGTGGTAAACCTGTGGCACACATTATTGTGCTTTTCTTCT
The DNA here is from genome assembly GCA_004027295.1 of Dolichotis patagonum. Taxonomy (NCBI): domain Eukaryota; kingdom Metazoa; phylum Chordata; class Mammalia; order Rodentia; family Caviidae; genus Dolichotis; species Dolichotis patagonum. The sequence goes on along the minus strand of PVJX010001258.1, from coordinate 65,521 downwards.
ATGACAGAAGATGTTTATATATATATTTTTTTTCTAAACTAAGACTTCAGTATTCAGTTTTATTTGTAGTGTTGACACTTTGGGATAAATAAGTGTGTTTTATGTTGTAGTTTGGATCCTTGGTTTCTAAAAGTTTTGTCATAATTGGTCCATAAAGTGTGTATTACAACAAATAATTTGGTGGCTTTCTTTTACCAAAATCTTTCTTTCATTTTCTTTTTAGAATGGTGTTCTACTGTAAATACAGGATTTTAAGTGCCTTAAGGTTCAAGGCAAATTTTCTTTGTAAATAATCTTTTCTATTCCACTAGAATGCAACAGTGAGCACAACACCCTCTCAGCATAGGGGTTCAGGTATAGATTTTGGGAGAAATGAGCTGAGTGAAAAAAAGACAGCACTACACTTTCCAACTGCAGAGATACTTTACATTCAGCCTCTTAATGTCAATATCATCTTGTTATCTTATTGCCAGTTAGCAGGCCCGTTACCTGGCTTCCTATATACCCTGATGATCCTACACCTTCAGATCCTGTCTCCAATGTTTCTATGTACTGATCATGCAGATTGTTTATTGGTTTACTTTAATGTGGCTTCAAAAACACTTTTGGAATGCCCTGTGTTTGGGTCACATGCATTTTCAATTACTAATTAAGAGACCATTACATTATTTTTGCAAGCTCTTGAACTCTCTCCTTGAACTCTGTCTCTAAAAGCTTTGACTCATTAGCATTAGCAGTTACAAGCTCATAAGAAACACAATGGAAATCTGTCTTGCAATCAAGTAGTACTTGAAATCTGAATGGTTTCTTTTTTCTTGTCTTAACTGGTGTCCTATTATAACATCAACACTGGAAAAGAAATCTTTAATTGACATTATGTAAGAACCTCACTCAAGGAGTGAGAACAAAGAAGGTACTTGGCCATCACCATGATGAGATTGGTGCTGGTGACGCAAATCTAAAAGGTTAGCACAGGTTTTTCAAGAACAAATGTTTGTAACTCAGGAAAATTTAGAGTGAAATGTGAAATGGAGTCAATTAAGTAAACTTTAATATTCTGAGATATCATAGTCCATTTTCTGTTATTATAGCTCAATACCATACATATAATAATTTATAAAGAATAAAAGTTCTTAAATCAAAGAAATTTGAAAGCATGGTGCTGGTATCTGATCAAATCTGATGGAGGATGTTGTGTGGTGAGACACAAAAAGCCTGAAAGAAACAACTTTATTTTAAATCAAAGCCACTCTTTCTGTAATAGCCATTAATTTTACAAGACCAATACGATAAATAACTTTACAAAGTTTCCTCTTCATACTGGATAAATGTAACATTATTTTCAATTATACACAATAGTAAAAATATAATGAAGTTATCTGATACTGTCCAGTGATTTTAATTAATACTAATCCATAATTAATAATAGATTTATAATTTAATTAATAATCAATCCACAATTAATAATCCACTCTGTGCATGTCATTGCTATCTTTAAAGAATTTATTAGGACAGGTTTATAATACATGATGCTTACATTTATTGGGTGGAGTTAGTATAAGTACAAAATAGAACTTAATTCCTCTTTTCACCCATTTTTCTCTCTCCTCTATCCCATGATCCCCTTCCCATTTGAGAAAGATTTATCTCCCTATTTCTTATTACCCTTCTTCTATTTTGCCTTTTATTTACAATTTACATAAGAATTTATAATTCTTATGTAAGAGAAACCATGTGATATGTAGGCTGTGTGTATGATTTATTTCAACTAACATGATCTCAAGGTGCATCTATTTTCTTGCAAATGACTCAAACTTATCCTTATTTATGACACAGTAGTATTCCACTGTCCACAAATGCTATATTTTCTTTATCCATCCATTAATGGACATACAGGCTGCTTTCAAGATTCAACTATTATGAACTGTGCTGCTATAATTATAGGTATGAATGTATCACTGTAATATGATATATTTAACTCAGAAAGATACCTAAAAAGGGAATATCTAGGTCAAACAGAATTTCTAGTTTTAGTTTTTTAATGAGTGGCCATGCTCATTTCCCTAGTGATTCTACTAGCTAAAATTCCTACCATCAATGTAGAAGGGCTCCTATTTCTTCACAACCTTGCTAGGATTTTTTTATTATTTAATTTATTGATGTTGGCCATTCTTTCTGCTTCTTGAGTGCGTAAAATTTGTTTCTTTCAAGTCCCATTTTCTTCCTGCTTTCTTTGTAATTATTAATGAATAGGACAAAGTCTTCCTGCAAACATAAAAAGGAAGATTATATTAACTACCTGGCTCTGCAGTTGTTCTATTAATTTATGAAGTCCTAAATCTCTGGGAGATAATCTGGTTTGTCCTTCCTTCAAACAGTTTTTGATCAATAGAGACATAAGCTAATATTGCATGTCATTGTAATGCAGAACAAACAAAACATTAATAATAGTCCAAATTTGGTTGATAATCAGAGAGACTCTATTTTTAGAGAGATTCAGAAAAATTTCATACAGAAACTAGAATTTCCTTGAAGAGATTTGGTTTCATATATATTTCATGCAAACAGACATATACCACAAAAATTAAGAGTATGACTAGTCTAATTTTGCTGGAGGATGTTGTACATAGGAGAAGTTGAGGGGAATTATGGCTATATTAGGAAGAATTTTAAAATTGAAAGCCAGGTAGAAAAATAAGTCAGTAAGAACAACAGAGAGATACTACATTTCTTAAGAATTTGTGTCTTACTATTTTTCATATAAAAATATATATTGTGTATGGAGTAAGTGCCTTAGTTACCTTTTTCTCATAGCTGAGACAAAAATACTCAACACCTAAAGTTCCAGAAGGAAAGATTTATTTCTGCTCACAGTTTTAGAGGTTTCAGTACAAAGTTGGCTAGTTCCAAGGCAGGAGGGCAAGGCTCAGGGACATCACAGAGTAGAAACAGTTCATGGTAGAGAGGGCAGATGTCAGCAAGCAGCAAAGAAACCAAGAGCAGCAAGCAATAAGCAGGGACAACACCAATCTTCTTTCTGTCACTTGTATTTTATCCACTAGAGAATGCAAACACTGGCCAGGCTGCTTGTCATTGGCTGAATTATATACTTCTTCCAAACACGTATATTGATGCCACAGCCCCCAGTGTAATAGTATTTCAAAACAGGATTTTGGGAGGTAATTAAATTTAAACTAGGTCATGAGGCTGGGGACTTCAGCATAGGATTAGTGTCCTGCTTCTGTCTCTTTGAGTCTATCTCTCCATCTTTCTCTCCATGCTCTCACATAAAGAAGAACTCATATCAGTACAAAGCAAGGAGGCTGCTAGATAGAGACCAGCAGTTCATCATATTGGCACCATGATCTCTGACTTCCAGCCTCAGAAACAGAAAATAACATCAGTTCAAATGTTTCATTAATGCACTTATGCAGCTGTCAAGCCTGAGTCTATGACTTATATCATTAAGCAATGGAGTAAATAAAAATACAGTATATTACCCAAAGTTAAGGTAAATAATAAGAATAGCAGCTAAACACTGTGCTAAGTGCACATATTAGCTCATTTAATCTGTACTGTCCTATTGCTATTCCATCATTCACTAATAACTTGAAAAATAAAGAAATAAAATTGTAAACTCAAAATAAGCAGTAACAATGTTGAGATATTCTTTCAACAATGATGGTTGATTCAGTATATGTATTCAATTCTAAATGAATTTTTTGTTTGTTCTAGTTTGTTTTGTTTTGTCTGTAATTAATTCCTAAGATGACAGTGTCCCTGGAACAAAATTATTATAATATCATGCTTCACATACTTCTGATGAAAAATTATAATGGCCTACAGATAGAAGAACTAGAGTGCATGACAGGCATGTACACATGGGACATAAATATGCAGACTACTGGCTCTGAGAAATGTTTGTCTATCTGGAAACCTATACTTGAAATTTGTAAGAAAATTCACTATGAATAGCTGACTATCTAGATATTCAGAAACACCCAGTCATCAGACATCATTATTGATCTAGCTAGAAAACAAAGTTTCTTAGTTAAATAAAGACCTCATTATGATGAAAAATTGCCAACAGGGAAAGATGCATACTTATTCATTGGCTTAGAAGGATCATGAAAGAGCCAGAAAAGCATAATTAGTGGCAATTGGAAAAAAATAATGATATGAGAGAATGAAAGAAACAATCTTATGGAATTATAATAGCTTTGAAAGTTAGCATCATGAACGATTACTTCAAACTAAGTAAATCAAACATTTACTGAATAAAATCAATTTTCCTTAAAGATTTCTTTCATCTCCTCATGAATTTTCTATATTCAATGTTTATAGATCCAAAATCTCCCTTTTGTCACCAAAATTCTTTATTTCATTTCATAAAAGCAGTTATTTTTATTTTACAAGAAAAAAAATCTCATGCTAGGCTATCAATACTTAGAAATGTTTTAAAATGTAAACAGTAGTAACTATATACTTGTATAAAATTTAAGACTGATTCATTTTTTGACAGTGTGAGACTAAGTGCTTCAGTTAAATAATTTAAGCATTTAGGAATCAATTTTCCACTCAGTGTAAGGTAGCTCACTCATATCCGTAATCATCTTCAGATAATGTACCACTGTGAATTCTGTTTTAAGGATATTTTCAAGTAATAGATATAATACAGAATATTTTTACCCAATACAAATTCAGAAATATATGGCTATGAGAATAATAAGACTAATATTGCACCTGTATTGTACTAATGCTTCTTAGAACGGTTTATCATGAAATACTTCATTTGGACTGTGTTGCTCTTAGGAGATGGCGTGAGAAATATAAGAGTCAAAGTAACACCTTGCCCAAGGGCATTCCAAGAATAAGTAGCAGTCTGACTCTTCTAGTTCCACCCTCCTACTCTGCCCCACATTTCTGTTATGTTTTTTAATATCAAAAGTCATCTTTTAGGTTCACCTTGAATACCTATGCAATAATTAATAATTATCTTTGACCAAGTATGAAAGTTTGGAATATTAAATATTAGCAGCTCTTTTTTACAACTTAGTATTAAATTTTTAAAATTATATTTGCACCATAAATCTATTTTTACATAAGTGGAAAAATTTTTATTTAGTTAACGTCTGACACAGTTTATGAGATATGATAGCTGAATCTCAGATTCACAGAGATATAACATTGAGTAATAGCAAAAATTTTTGACATTTTTACTGCTTAGTTATTCTTATTTTCTGTTTGAAACTAGTAGTTTTGAAGCAAAAGAGCTTCAGTTCTAACTTTTCTCTGATGTGAAATCTCAAACCAGATCATTATCTCCTCTTGCCTTCAGCCTACCCCATGTCAGTATGAGAGGGCTGCCAATAATCTCTATGACATTTTCTTTGCGTTTTTTTTTTTTTTTTTTTTGGTGGGGAGAAGGCGGCTGCTGGGGATGGAATCCAGGGCTTTCACACTAAGCTACATGTCCAGCTCTTTATTTGAGTTTTATTTTGAGGTAGAGTATTGTTAAAATTCAAAGTTATCCAGTCTGGGCTAGAACTTGTGACCTTCCTGTCTCAGCCTGTCAAAATGCTGGTGCTATATGTGACACCATGTAACAGACCTTAAATGCCATAGGGTTTCTTTTGATTGGTATTTTATAATTTCAGTATCCATTTAATTTTGATTGGCCTATCAATAACTGGGAATAAGTCTGATTTACTTAAAATTTTTCTTTTTGCACAAACACCACGATTTGCAGTCTACCAGGACTAATCAAAATAATGGCACATTTTTAAATGAAACAAAAATTATTATAATAGATGACCCATTGCCATTAACTCCCTCAATTTGAATACATCTATCCCATTGTTCTTGCCACTTTGTGATACAATTCTGGAAATTTCTTTTCATGAGGATCTTTAAGAGGCATGATGATAAATATTAATAATAATAATAATAATAATAATAATAATAGAGCAGTCAATGCTACTGCCACTGAGTACCATCCAGCAGAGAGGCAGGGTCCTAAAATCCTTACACTATATCCCAATCTACTTTATCCAGTAGGTCCAGCACTATGCCATTTCTACTTCTGTCTCTTCCCCAAAATCTAAATGACCAAGAAAGGTATATATTTTGAATCAGCCATGACAGACTAAGGGCACTCATGAAAGTGGGCTTGCAGAACTTCAGAAAGTGGCAAGAGTGGAGGGATAAGATGTTTGAAGTGAGACAAGGAGTCATTCATGGTAATGATATTTACTGTAATAAGTTTAAAATTTTTAAGCATTTTCACACCTCCATTTACACCCAAAATTATGACTATAGACGAATTCTCAAAGCCATTATTTTAAGGACTTCTTTAATACATTCAATTTTAAATATGCCTTTGCTTCAGTCAAAGCTCTACCTTATCGTGTCCTAATATACTTTTTTCTCATAGTTTTTAAAAACATACTGTATGTAATTGATGGGATTTTTTATTAGTATATGTTTGCAACACATTATATTTATATTCTTTTTGTGGAATTGGTACATGTATACAACACATCTTAATTCCTTTTTAAATTCTCTTTCCCTCCCTTCTTTCCCTTTTCCTTCCATCTCTCGATTCACTTACCATTGAGAAAGGTTGTCTCCCTGCTTTTATTAACTTTTATTATTTTTCTTTTATTATTCTTTTCACTTATAATTTGCATTTCTCATCTAAGAGAAACCATGTGATACCTAAGCTTGTGTGTCTGATTTATGTCACTTAATATTAGGGTCTCAGATGCATCCATTTTTCTACAAATGGTTCAAGTTTATCTTTATTTATGGCAGAGTAGTATTCCATTGCATGTAAATACCACCTTTTCTTGACCCATTCATCTGTTGATGGACGTACAGGCTGTATTAATACATGTGTTTTCCATTGGCTTTATTACATATTATTATATAATTCATAACAATTTAAAAGCTCACAAATTTTAGAAATAAAGTAAATAATTTTCAAGAATAATGAACTTAAATCCTTCTTCCAACTTCTACACTGTCCCATCAAAAGGGATCAAATACTATGGGAGATAAAATTGCCAGAATGCACATTTTTTCCGCTTACGTCATGTGATTTTGAGAGGTTGTCATCAAAAAGTCTGGTTATAGCATTTCATCTGTGATCGATCCTAACATGCAGACCACGGCACCATAGGAAGAGTCAATGACAAACTTTTGTAAACAAATTGTATGCAATACTCTTGAGATAGATGGAAAACTGACATTGGTAGGCATTTTTAGTGAAATGTTAAGGATATGTTAAGCAACTACTTGGGTGTTCTTGTAATTTCCTTTCCTATCTTTTTGAACTATGTTGGGTTTTCTTTTTTACAGTGCATTCTTCAACGAAGTGATTCTTTCTTGAAGTTTCATTTCAGCTAGTATTTATTAACCTGCAGATATATGCTCAGTTATTTGCTAGTGTTTACTATTACCTATTATTAATGAACATTATGTTAATTCCCAGACACTTAAAGAACGTAACAGCCACAGTTTATATAATTAAGAAGAAATACAGAAGACAATCAAGTTTGATATAGCTTCAAAATAATAGCTTGGAACACCCATAGCATCTATCTATTTCTTTGATAATCACCAGACTGTTTTGAGGGGAATACAATCTTCAGAGATTATATGTTTCAGCTTTCAAATTGTCCAGTACCTGATAAGGGCTGTGTTTTCTAATAATTCAATGATGCTCTGTATCATTTTCTTGCATTATAATTTACTTAAATTTACTATTTGGTTATATATCAATATCTTAGATAACATTTTCTTATCCTTAAATAATCCTTCCTTCTTCCTCCTTTTAAGTATCAGAGCCATCCAATTTACCTCTGTCAGGAGATCCCATGAGTCTGCTCACAAACTCCAGTGTATAAAAATGAGCAGAGAAGTCTCAATATTGAGTGTTTGTGATCTACCATTAGAAAATAGCTTCCTTAAGCTTCTCATAAAACTTGAGATTTTATAATGAATATTTTGGGAGTTTTTGATATATGTAGTGCAAAGATTATACTTTAAGAAAACTGTTTCATAGAAGGGTCCCTCCTCCATGTGTGTGACACACGCTTGTGAGCCCAAAAAGGAGCTAGGAAAGAGAACTCTCCCTAATACATGTCTTTTTTCTAATAAAATGCATTCAACAAGTGAAGTAAAGCAGGGCTGCACAGTGTCTTCACAAGTGGCTCTCCTTTAGAGATATATCAGATAGTTCTGATATAGCATCAGCTCTTTGGAATTAAGTGTTAATCTTTTTTGAGTTAAAATTCTTTCTTTCTCTTACCAGGCAAATTTCCTTCTAAAACAGTAGCGGGTTTACACAAGATTATTATTTAGGCAATGTGATAAACAGGATTGTTGCTAAGAGTTTTATTTGGAAATGGAATTATGCAGAGTAGAATACAAAAGCTCATTTTGCAGAATAAATAACCACTGCATTGGTCAACATTTTTTCTTGTCCATTTATAAATTAAATCAGCAGAAAAGAAAGCTAGACTATACAGGTAAACAAATGATTGGAAACTCATGCAGGAAATGAAAGCATCAAATGTTTTCAACAGTGTTAAGTAATTAGTGACACTGAGTCTAGAGAGTAAAGGGTTGATAAGAAGCTGCATGATATATACGTGGCTAGATTTCTCCAAAGCTATAGTTCTGGTGTCTGTGTTACTACAACCTGTTAGCTACTGTATCGACCTTAGCTTGGAGCCCCCGCCTCAATAAAGGCCCTGGTCAGTCAGTCATAGCTAATGAAAAAGGTATATTTTACTCAAATTAAAATTTATTATAAATATGACCTATTAAATGTCAGTTTATCATAATTAAATATAAATAAGGTCTTCTAAAGGCTTTTGAGTTATAACATGCGCTTGTACTCTTCAAATGACTTACAAATGTAAATTCAGTTACTATTCAGAGATTATTATTATTATCCAGACTTATTATTCCTATTTTACAGGTGAGTAACCTGAAGAGCAGAGAGGTGTGACTCTCAGGGTCATACAGCTACAGTGTGGCAGACAGTGTGTGGAACTGTGTTTGGATACCTGATTTGAGGTTATTGAATGAACTCATTCATTTCCTCAACCAGTGGACCCAATGCCTGGAGGAAAAAAGCTGTCATGAACGATGGATTTTCTATCTCCACCTTTCATTTTCTTTCCTTTCTTGGTGATACTAGCATTCAGACTTAGCTACTCAGTTTGTACTATGCCTATTGATGAGTGCAAAGTGATTTTACACATAATTTGGATCATATATATTTCACTCATTCCTAAATGAAGGCTTTGTGAGAACAAGGACTTGTCTGTTCTTAATCCCCCAGAGTGGCTGATCCTGCTTGGGACCACAGTGCCTTGTAATGCTCTTAGGCTTGATGCAAGGCACACGAATCTCTTCAGAGCCATTGTGAAAGAAACCACTGAACAATTTCAGATGGTACCCAGGGCTCAGGCACTCTCTTTCCATTCACAGGTGTTCCAAAGTAAAGCTCCTTGTCCATGGAACAAAGCGGGGAAACACCCCTGCTCTGGTCCTGAGGTGTCTGGACTGGCTCAGAAGCTTCACACACCAACTGGCCCCTCTCCATCTCTCTTTTCTGGGTCTGAATTGCTTTACGTCTACTTAACTGCTTCCTTTCTGCCAGCCCTAACCCTTTCCTAGAATAGCAGCCACAATAGTCTTTTAAAGAAACACATTTGACCATCTGCCATGTCAGCTGATTCGTCTAGCATAGAGTTATAGTGTACTGTCTATTTTGTATCCCATTGAACCATAACCTCCAACCTATGCTTCTTGGGCCAGACTGGGTAGCATTCATACTGACATTAGTCACTTTTTTTTAACTTTAAAAAGCAAAACAGAAAAAAAGGGTAGAAATACAGAATTTTTAAAAAGTAGGAAACTAACTCTAGTTAATATATTGTTATCTTAGAAATAGTTGTTCAGGTTATAAGATCCAGGCATAAAAAATGATCAAACAATCAAACAAGGACAGCACATAGTGTTCTTTTTGATGAACTAAGAGATTAGTAGTATAGTTATCTATCTTATATACATATACATACATATATTTACATACATATAATCTTTTTCTTTCTTCCTTTTCTCCTTTCCCCTAGCCCAGTTGTTATTTCCTTCTTAAGAGGATGAGAAAACTTTATGAGTGAACAGACCTTCTCTGAAAATAGGACCAGTTCTCCAACTTTCCCAAATGCATGTCAGCATTCAGTGAAGGAGGATGGTTTGGGTATATGGGAACAACTTCCATCTGCACTATGCATACCTAAGAGGACCTACTCTGCTTTGGAAGTCACCCAGAAAGGCTCTTGGTAGCACCTGCTGGGAGAGGCACAACCTTGCCCCGCTGGATACAGAAGCCTCCGAAGCATGGAATCAGTCTCTGATGCCAGGCATCTCGCCTCTGCCTCTTTGCTCATCCTGTTTTCACGTTGTGGTAAATTAGTGGTTGGGAAAATCTACCTGCTAAACGATTCCAAGAATCAGAGATTTGTTAGCATGCTGGAGGATGTCTCCGAGACCAGCAGAGTTACCTGGTATAAGGGGAGCCAGGCGTGCACTGCCCATGTGCAGGCAACAACAGGAGGAAATAGTCCTCCATAATAGCAGACCCAAGTATCATTGTGGAGTCAATCACCACCTGTGTGGTGATTAGAATCAGTGTGTGGTGAGAATCAGTGTGTGGTGAGAACAAACCCTCAGTTCCAAAGTAAGCCCATTCAGAATGCTGCTGCTGCTCCAGGCTTTTGGGCCCACATTTTTCCCTTCCTCCTTGCTCGCAAGGGTTAAAGGAAATATTCATTTGTAGGTGAGGAAATGTTTTTCTGCTATGTTCTGAGAATCTAGCACTTTTTATCTTCTTTTTATTTTGTATCTATGTCACTCTACTTTTGATCCATCCATCCACTCAAACCAAAAAGCTCATCTTAGTTTATTGTGTTTACCATGCCATTGTTTTCAACATTTTATAGCTTATGTTGAGGTTTTGTTGTCATTTTACTCCTGTAACAGTAATCATATTCTATGATTACCATTCAATTTTACCTTATTTAGAATAATAAAAAATGATGGAAAATCACATTTCCCAGTCTTGCCTCAACTTTCTTGTTAAGTGTTCAAGAATCTAAACACCAGGCCAGGGATTTAGCAGCATAAGTGCCTGCCTTGAAAGTATGCAGTCATGAGTTCAATCCCCTGTACAAAAACAAACAAAAAATCTAAACATCAAAGAAGAAAATACCTTAAAATGAGTAGATAAATGTAATTTTGGTGATTTCAGTGTCCAGCTATGGTTAGAACAATTAAAGGCTGTACATTATATGCATACCATAGATACATATACTTTGTTATATTTCTCAACACATGTATGTTAGGTTAGAAAATAACAGAAAAAAGAAGCATCCCACAGGCTCTGGTTTTAGCACCTATAATCTCAGAACGATGTTACCATGTAGACTTTCACTATCTCTACTAAAATACCAGCTTTGCTCAGCTGCTATCATCTCTTTCTGAACGATCGTATCTCATTCGTCCATCCTGAATGATCCTATCTCATTCCTCTCTCTCTCTATTCTTGCCAGTCCACTTGCTGGACACCAGCAGGATATGTAACTGACAGGGCTCCTGCTCATACTGTAGGAGCCTCAGATCACCTTGGGCACCTGACAGCTGCACCAGGTAACAAGCCTTGCTTCAAACTTCACCCATAGCCTTCTACAGGCAGAACATTCCAGATTCTTAGAATCTTTCCATTCTTGCTGAGGGCATGCTGAAATTAAAATATAGTTTTCTGTACCATGAAGACACTTAGAAATACGTAAAACCCATGTAGACTTAGAAATATGTAAAACCCATGAAAAACATAAATCTATGGTTATATGAATAGCAACACTTTTATCCCAAGAATATCACAGGTTTTAGACAGATGTTTCCAAAAATGTTTTATGGCATAATTTGCCTACTTGTAATCCATTCCACTTCCCAACATGTACTCATTTATCATCTTCATGAGACATAAATTTTGTATATTCATTATGTTTAAACTGTACGCTTGATATAGATAGTGTAAAAAAATGACAGTGAAGCATTACATTCTGTGGCCTATCACATTACCTTGTGTTTATCTCTGCATTTGTCTTACTAGACTATTCCGCACATTAGTAGAAAGCACCAGTAGAGAACTGAAATGGGTTGTAAGAGACTGTGAGGAGCCTGGTTCCTTTATTTTAAATAATATTAGAAACCAAGATGCCCTAAAGATGCCCTAAAGATATTCAGTAACTAAAACTTCTATTACTTTAGTCATTTTACTTTGCAAACTAATTCGTTCCCATTTTAAAATGGAGATTCTCTTTTCCAGGGTTGAAGTCTCTCTGGGTTTCATACCCAAAGTTAGTGATCCAAACTTAGTATAATTTTGGCTACACCTATTTTTATTCAGGATTCACTGTTGCAATTCAGATACCTTGGTCAGATTACACATGTATTTCCTAACATATGAAGGTATTGAGAAATGTAAAATCAGCTATTATTTACTTTTCCGTGTTGTATATTTTTGGATTTTGCAAAAGTAGGAAATTACCATCTTACAATCTGGAGGTCATATATTAGGACCTGAAATCTATTTTCTCATTCATTAATATCTCCTCTTATTAGCTTTTTCTTTCTTTTAGTCCTAACCCTGGAAATTAATTTCACTGAAAATTCATAAACCCGTATATACAAACACATATTATAGTAACATCCATACAAAGACGGATATTGACCTGAAAGCTGTGCAGCTAACCTAAAAAACAATCAGAAGAAGCAGTAAGAGCACTATACATTCTAAAGCCCTTAACTTGTTTATGTCAGTTTACCATTTCAGAGACACACTTGGTTTAAAACTTTTGGAATAATCACTTATCATATGTTTTCTCTTTCCGGCACACACAAACTGTAATGAATCTTGCCCATGATGCTCCCAAAGTTGTTGAAAGCCTGCTTTACAACAAACTTGTAAGTTATTTAGAAATAGATTCTTAGGCAACGCTGAGGTGTTGCTGCATGCCCAGCATGGGCTGTTTACACAGCACGCGTCCACACTGCCTCAGCATCCTGTTGAGCTCAGACCTTCAGGATGATTTGAATGGGATGAATAGAGAGGTCTTAATCTGAATCCACTCAATAGGCTAGTGGGAGTCCACAGACTGTTCTGAGGCATGACATTTAGTTCCTAGAGGGAAAACAGTGATTTCTGTTGTTTTCTAGCCTGTAAGATTCAGGGCAAAAGCAAGCATTCACAAACTCAAGGCAAAACAGGCAAAATAAATTGCATGTGGCTAATTTCATGTGGATGGTTGGACTTGAGTGTTCTCCTTTTCCCAGATGAAGCACAATAAGCAAAATCTTCATTTCTCCAGATGGCACTTCATGCATCATACATGTAATTTTCTAGCTGAAGACAATAGTGTGATTCAAAATCCTCCTGGAAACCCCACTGACTTTATAATCAAGTTAGAAGAAAATCTGTAAGGCCTCACTGTTTGGGCTGATTAAGGAGAAGTGTCAATGTGGATAAACTATATCTGACTTTGTCTTGGGCTCCATGCTAAATACATAAAGCCAGACACTGAGGTTCCAACTCAGTAGCCACTTCAAGTCTTCCCAGATGATTTTCATGTGAGCAGCCAAGAAAAGCTGGGATTGCATTTTGTTTTATTTCTATGAGAACAATTGCAAATTTTAAAGTAACAAAAAAAACCCACATGAAATTTTAAGGTCATAGTCTGAAAATGTGTTAGAATAAAAAGCTGAAGTACTAAGTGGTCCTCCTGAGATTTTAGAAAGAAGGGCCTACATCAGAGGTGCAAATCACTCCACAACCATTCTCAGTGACTAATGGGAGTCAGCTCTATAAAAATCCCTGCATGTGTAAATCCATTCTATTACAGTTCAACTTGAAGAAGAGTCACTCCCAAAAACTTTCCTGTCTAAACTAAAGCCTATATTTCACTTCTTTTTTTTCTTGGCAATACCTCAGTATAACAATTTCATAGAGGATTGGTGAGTGAATAAACCAATTAACTCCTACCTCACCCCCAAGACTAAAAGATGGGAATTTGTCCATCATATTCACTAATTGTGCCCCTATCTTGGCAAAATGACCAGCAAATGGTCATTATTTAAATATTTGTTAAATGAACAAGTAAAAAGTAAAAATAAAAACAAAGTTACATTGATATCATGCAATTTGGAAACAAATTCTTCATCCACAAGCTCAACATTTGTTCTAGACAAATAAGATGTTCGTTCTCCTTTCATATTATATTCTTTTGTCAAAAAGTAGGGTGTCTCCTTGTTGTATCCACCTAGTATTGTGTATTATCATGGTCAGAATGGGAAAATAAATTCCACACACAGATTAAGGACTTTGAGGAAAGAATCAAAGAAAACAGAATGGTAAGTTTCTCTATGAAAGTTTGATAATTGCCCTTGAATATTGAATGTACACAGGGTTGACTGCCAAAGTAACACCTGAGACAAATAACAGCTGAAAAAAAAAAGACTAGAAAAAATCAAGGTGGTAGCAAATCCTCAAAAGTATAGCTTTGTTTACTGAGGGATCTAGCAGACACTGAAAATAACATGACAAAGAATGCATGAATGACTCCTTGTTCTCTGCTGGGCACTGCTTCTTTGGAGCTTTGTTATGTCATAGGTACACCATGACCACTAAGGACCTGCACATTGAGAAGCCGTGTTTAAACTAAGGAGACAAGTATCACTCATCAACCATCTATAGTGGTTCTAATCTACCTGAGTAGGGTATACAATGTGAGAAAAATGGTGGATGCCCCTGATATCACCAGAGAGTCGATCTCAAGAGAATATTATCATGTTTTTGTGAGTTTCTCCTCAGTTAATCAGCAAGTTTTTCTAGTTTCCTATGGATGCTGTAAGAAATAGCCTCAAATTTAGAGGCTCAAAGCATCAGAAAGGTATTGTCTTATAGTTTTGTAGGTCAAATATTCAAAATGTTCTCTTCATGCTAAAGTCAAGATGAAGACAGAACTGCACACCTCTCTAAATGCTCTAAGGCACAATAGTTCTTGACTTTTCCAGCTTCTATGGGCCATCTACATTTCTTGGTTCGTGACTTTTTCTATTTTCAGAGCCTATTCCAACAGCTTTCATGCTTTTCACATCACATTGTGTTGGGATGGCCATGCATCAGTCCATATGTGCTCTGACTCTCTTTTGTCTCCTCTTCCCACCTTTGAGGACTTGGGATAACATTGGCCTCAAATGGATAATTCAGGATAATTCTTCTCTGTTAAAATCATTAAGATCCTCATATGACTCTTCATACTACTCCAGAAAGAATAGCTATCATCAAGAAATCAACCAGTAACAAATGTTGATGAGGCTGTGGGGAAAAAGGAACACTTCTCCACTGCTGGTAAGAGTACAGAATGGTACAACCACGGTGGAAATCAGTGTGGAAATTCATCAAAAAGCTAGGATTGGAAGTCACATTCAATCCAACTGTTTCCCTTCTGGATATTTTCCCAGGAGAACTGTAAACATTGTACCACAGGGATATATGTGTGCCCATGTTTATATAGTAGCACAATTTGTAATAGCTAAATCTTGGAAGCAACCAAAATGCCCATCAACTGAGGAATGAATCATAAAATGATGCAGTGTTTTTATACTGAGCTATAAAGAAAAAGAATCTCAAAGCTTTTAAAGGTAATTGGATACAACTTGAGACCATAATCATAAGTGGAATAAATCACATTTGCATGTGTAAACATTGTATTGTCTCCCTAGTATAAAGAAATTAAAGAGTAAATAAGATTCAGAACGTGCCATAAGTATTATGAAAGTAAAAGTAGAAGCAACTGCTCAAGAGGAAAGAACAACTAGAATGGAGGAAAGGAGAAAAGAAAGAAGGGGAAAGATTTTATATATATATATATATATACACACACAAGATAGATAATTCTACTATTTATCTCTGTTACTTAATCAAAAAGACCATCAATGCTCACATTGTCTGATCAGTTTTTCATGCCTATGTCTTGTGATCTGAAAAACTACTTTGAAGATAACTATACACAATATATTAACCATTGTTAACCACCTATTATCTTGTTTTGAAATTCTGAATCATTGTTTTTATTCTTTTTTCATTTTAAAATAAAATATAATCATAAAAAGACTGCTGTTTATATTTTGTTACTGAAACACAATTTATATATAACTGCTTTTTCTAAGAATATTTAATTTTAGGAGAAAGTACAAAGTTTAGAGCTTTTGTTTTTTATAATTTTTAATTTTTATTTTAAAGAAAATAAAACCAAGCAAAATAAAATAGAATAAAGCCAATCAAAACAAAACAATGTAAGTGATACAGGACTTCAAAACAAGAATATAGGAAGTCAAATGATAGTTACCATAATGCCTCTTGTTGTCTTCAATATAGCTTCTCATACCTTCAGACACAGTAAAAAAAAATCAAAATAGAACAGAATAAAACCAATAAAAACAAAACAATGAACACAATAAAGGATTTCAAAACAAGGTAATAGTAAATCCAAATTGGCTACATTAATATATCTTGTTATCTTTGAAATAGCTGCCTATGTCAAATAGGACAAAACAATAAAATCCAACCAAAAAAAAATGACAATGATACAGGACTTCAAAACAAGATAATAGAGAATTAACAATGGTTACCACCTTTAGAAGGACATCCCAAGCATATGCTACATTACATATTGTTATCTTCTAAATAAATGATCAGACTATCCACTTTAGACTTACAAAGTCAGTGAAACAGTAAACACTACAAACATTAAATTATGTTTTACCTCAATGGCTATCATCTCAGCCTGTGTTTCTCCAGATCAGCCCATCACTTATGGTAGAAGGGTGAGAGGGTGGCTCTTCTCATCTCTCAGCCTGGCCACCAGAAGGGGCTGGCAGCTGGCTCTCCCTACAGTGGCCCATACATGGTGCTGTCTTGCAGGGAGGGCTTGGCTTCTTGTGGACTTCTTGTTCTCTTCCTCTGCAGTTCACCAGTGGTGCTGACTTACATGAACAGGTTGGTGTCTGGCTCTCTCCCAGCAGCCTGAACATGGCATTTTCTTGGAGGGAGAGTTTGGCTTCTTAATGAGTTCTCATTCTCTTCCTCCACGGTCCACTAATGGCACTGACTTATGGGAAAAGGCTGGCATCTGGCTCTCCCCCAGCAGCTGCACATGGTGCCAACTCACAGGGAGGACTTGGCTTCTTGTTGAATTCTTGTTCTCTTCCTCCATAGTCCACAAATGGCACCAACTCATGGGAAAAAGCTGTCATCTGGCTGTCCCCGAGTGACCCACATGTTGCACCAATTTGCAGGGCTGGCTTGGCTTCTTGTTCTAGAGCTTTTAATGATGAGCTGTAGAGCATTATGCATTGTGTCTGAGCTACTGCAGTATGAGTGTATCACGGAGAGTTTAATTTCATACCACTGCAGTACTTGCCTTGTTGACTAGAACAGTAACTATTATCATTGACTGAATATTAACATCATCTGAAAAACTTTTACCCATCTTGAGTATCAGAACAATTAAAACCTAATATTATGGGAGTCAGTACCCAGAATTGACCTTTAGTAAAATTCCTAGATCATTTTAATGTGTAACTGGGAATGAAAATCATTGCTCTAAAGGCAAAGAATAATTCAAATATGTTTCTAGATTAAATAGAAATTGGTCATGTGTACATAAACTTCTAATAAATAAGACACAATTATTAGAGATAAAGACCCTTGGAAGGTTTTAAGAAGCCTCTATCTTTGCTATCTCAAATTCTTCCATCTTGTAAACAGGCTTCTTTCATCTACCTGTCATCTATCTATCTATCTTTTTATCTTCCATGCTTCCCAAAACATGTTCAACTATTTTTCTTACATTCCTCATAGAAAATTTCCTATATATATTTTTTCTGTATTACTTATGTTTTTCCTTTGAGTCCATTTTCTCTGAAAAAAGTCTTTTAGAAAACCTGAGATATAATTGTTTTTGCCGCCATTCATGAGAACAAATTCGCCTTTCTCTTTGTGTCCATACTATGAGCACACACAAATTGATCTTGTAATAACTTTCTATGTTTGTCATTCCAGTGTTGCTTCATGAAAGCGTAAGACTAAACTTGATCTTTAGAAATGGTGCAGGGTTCCAGTTATTGGCTCCCATACAAGATTTATTCAATCGGGAGTTTCTATGGATGATTCCTAAAATTCAGTGGGCATCCCAGGTGGTGTTTTCTCAACCACATTCCACTTGGAGAACTAATAAACCTCAACTTTACCTTTCTGACAATGTGTTGTCACCATTATCATAACCTCCAAGAATTAAGATCACCATCATTGTTTATGGTTTTGTACTGTTTCAGCATTACTTATCAAAAGATTAGCCTTTTTAACTGTCTGATATTTTTTAAAAATTATTTTATCAAGCCCAATGGAGACATAATTTTATGTGCCAACCTGACTTGCCATGGGTGCATAGTTTAAACATTTTTTGAAATTGCTTTGTTCATAATATTAGCACTTGCATTGGTAGCTTTGTTAAAGTAGATTGCCCTGCCTAGTGTGATAAGTCACCATTCAATCTGTTGAAGGCTAAATAGAATGAGTTGGAGGAAAGAGGAAATATTTTTCCCCACTGCTTGAGTTTTTTCCTGCTTCACTGCTTAAGCTAAGATACCTCATCTCATCTCAAATCTTCAGACTGAAATTTACATCATTGGCTCTCCTTGTTCTCAGACTTCCGGTCTCCATGAAGATTAGCAGCATTCATGCTTTTCTAGCTTCAGATGGCAGATTGTGGGCCTTCTCAATCTCTGTAACTGCATGAGCCCACCCCTGATAACTTTTCTTTTTGTCCTTATCTTTATTTTAGATGTTTGTGTATCTATAGATATAGTTATGCAGATATGTGACATATATATTGCTTGTTGTGCTTTTCTAGAGAACACTCCAGAATACAAGCTCATACAGGAAGTTTTCACAGAGGGAGAAAGATTTACCTTGCACTTTAATAGGTGTACCAAACAGAACAGGGACAAGTGCAAACACAGATGAGATAAAACTGAATCATCTAGAAAACCATAGATAATTAAACTTATGAAGTAAGACCAGAAACTAAAACTAAGATAAAGTTTGGATGGAGAAAATTAGTAGAGCCCAGCAGCAAATGTTAAAATTATACCATAGCAAATTAATTGAAGGCAAGCTGGAGAAAATCTTTGTGAATTGTACAACTTTGTGTAAACTGTGAAACCAAGTCTGAAATTAATTAAGCTAATAAAAATAGCATCAAAACAATCCAGAAATATACAGCTAAAGGAAAAAAATAAACCTTCTGAAAGATTAGATAAAAAGAAAAAATTAACCTTCTAAAATATAAAAAGCAAATATATGCTGTTGGTCAAGTAAAACAATATAACTATATGGCTTTATGACTTTCAGAAAATTTCAATTATTGTGTGGATGTGTTTTATATCATGTGAATATGTTGTGTGGTCTGGAGTTAAAAATAGATAAGATTTTCTGCCAGTTTCAAAATGAAATGAAACACATGATAAATAAAAAACTAAGGTTATGAAAAACACATTAAGTATAACCATAGAAAGTATGATAAAGAAATACGGAAACGTGTTTCAAAGAAAAATGTGTTGGCAAGTGAAAATATGTATGTGTAGATAGATAAATAGTTTTTCTCCATAGTGCTGGGGATTGTACCCAGTGCCTCATATATTCTAGGAATGCACTTTATACTCAGCTACTTTCCCACTTCCTTAAAATATACTGTCTTAATAACTTTTTCTCATTGCTGAGACAAAACACCCTACACCGAAAGTTACAGAAAAGTTTCATTTCAGCTTACAGTTTGTAGAGGTTTCAGTTCATAGTGGCTGGCTCCAAGACATACTGGCTTGGCAGAGGAAAAATAGTTCGTGGAAGGCAGAAGGCAACAAGGCAGCAAGACATGAAGCATCAAAGCAGAAAGCAGCAAGCAACAAGGGACCCCAGCTCTCCTTCTGTCCCTTTTATTCTATTCAGGCACTCACACCCATGTAAGGCTTTCCCATTATACACCCCCAGAAGCATGCCAAACCAGTCAGTGAACTAATTTAGCAGTCACACACTCCTGATTCCAGCATAACACATTTAATCCCAGCATCACACACTCTAGATCTAGTCATCTCTGAAAAGTACGACTTTTCACAGGGTTCCATGGTGTAATGTGTGGGTTCCATGGTGTAACAGTTAGCACTTTGGACTCTGAGAAGTACCACCTAAGAGTGTATGAGATTTTGGGGGTACATCTAGAAGCAAGCCACAACGTATACTTTTGTTGAATCTTTGAATGCTAATTTAGATGGTCATTTACATTTTTAACTATTTTTTCTAAGAAGCAGAATGTGGGCAATGGATGATATAAAATTTTACTTCAGAAAAAAAGTATAACAACTTAATAGACAATTCTTGCTTGGAGTGTTGCAGAAGCTTATAAGACTAGGCAAAAATAAAATGTTAATTATTAATATGTGAATTTCGTTGAGGCCTGGATTTCAACTCTGAGAGAGTAAAGTTCTTCTCAATTCTAAAATGTTAAGGTTCTTCAGTTGAGCATAACTTTTAAAGCAAATAATGAATCCTTAATGAAATATAGCCATATATTTGTTAAAAATAAGAATGAATTATCAATGACAGCCAAATAAAGCAAACACTACCTGATAGGGGCTAGTATTCTGCATAAACACAGGGAACATTTAGAAAAGTTAGTTGCTCAAATGAATCTTAAATAGTCCCAAGTCCAGATGTAACTTTGAATAATCTGTTCAAAAAGAAACCAAGTTTTGACAAGGGATGCCAAAAATCGAGAACGCATCTCCAAGACTGTAAAAAGAAAGAACACTGTACAGTGGATTTGAAACATAGAAAATGTCTTCGCATGTTTATATGTTTCCTTCCCCCACCTGAAAATTATGAATTTATAGTATTTAAGTGTATACGAGGTGATAAAGTAATTATCAGTGGCTGGAGGTGTAGCTCAGTGATAGAGTACTTCAATACTATGTGTGAATCTCCAGGTTTGATCCCAAGCACTGCAGGAAAAAAATAAAGAAATATAAAATAAACAAATGCTCAAAAATCACCAGAAATATATATAAGAAACTAGCATCTGGCACTTCCCTCAGAGGAACTACATGGATGGAAACGGGAGGCAGGCCTGTTCTCTCTGTTTGAAATATTTTCCTGGTGCTAAGTTTTCTCTAGACTGCCACCCACATGAGCCAAGGCTTCAGTGACCTTTACATATTATTGAATCTGAGAGCACTTACAGTCAGAAGAGTATTACCTCATAAATTGCTTCATAAAGTATTATTACCTGAGCCTGAAACCATAAACACTTTTTACCCTCAGGTAATTTTTGAGGATTGGTGGTTCTGGGTTAGAGTACAGTTAGGGGTTGCAGTCCAGATTCTGGTTTAAGGTGAGGATTTTGAAGTATAACTGTTATACCCAATCTTTCTCAGATTTATTCATGTAGCTATTCATGTGGGCCTTGGTTCTCAATCAGTTGTTGACTGGAAGCTTCTGATTTTCACTTATGGGACTTCTTTATAGGCTGTCAGACAAACACCTAATTTCTTTGTTAATGAAGTTAGCTAAAAGGGAAAGGGAGAAAGAAAGAGAGAGAGAGAGAGAGAGAGAGAGAGAGAAGACAGACAGACAGACAGACAGACAGACAGGCAACAAGAAAGGATCAAGGAGGAGGCCACATTTACTTTAGTAACCTAACCACAGAGGTGATGACTGTTACCCTCAACACATTTGGTGGTGGTGGAGGGAATCACACACCCAAACTGGGTCCAATGTGAAGAGAACAATGCAAGAGGACAATAAATGAGTGTGAATACCAAGAGGTGGGAGTATTGGGGACCATCTTAGATGGTGCCTTCCACAGATGCCATTTGAAATTTAGGATTCTGTACTCATCTTCTTCCCTATTTGAATTGTTAGTTTCTTGAGATCAGGGGAGTTAAATCATATGATTCTTTTAAAAAAAATTTTCCCCCAAGTAAGCAGAATTTCTGGGGAGCTCCCACTATATCTTGGCTTTTCCCACTTCTTTATAACTTTGATTTAGGGTGTCAATAAATCCCAATTTAGAAATTACAAAAGCAAAAAGAACTTTATTTGAGGATCTTAGTGATTACAATTCAAGAAACACAGATTCATATGTGCTAAGAAGATAGAAACATTGAAAACTTATATGTTAAAAAGCAATAAGGAATAGGTGACCAGTGGAAGAGAAAGAAAAGAATCTATAAACACAATGAAAATGTGTATAAACTCAGAGTCTGATAACCTCTTGATACGTATCATGAAGCTTTGTGCATGATGTAGTTGTCCGTTTAGGACAGTCCAGGTCCAGATGCTCAATGTCAAATGGTAGCAGTGACCAAAGTTCACATTCTAGGAGACAGCTGGCATCATGCACAAACCCTATTTCCCAGTGACCTCCCTACTTCGTATTGAAGGCTCTTTTAATGTTCCTTTCACCATACATTTTCTTTTACTTTCACAAAAGAAAAAAGTAATCATTGGTTTCATGTGTTTTAGTTCAAAATTGGACACAATAGGGGATGATGGAAAGATAATTGACAGAGTAATACAGATTTTTTGAAAAGACATTTCAGGGAACACTGTATAGGCAGCTAGACAATGTAAGATTTTTAAAAAACCATAGATTTCTTTTCTCTCTTTGTCTCAAGAAAGTCTGCCTTTACTGATTGCTATATGTGGATGATTTTCAGGAGCCAATTTAGACATCTCAAAAAATTATTATCATCTGCTAAAGATCCATGCATTGGACTCCTGGGGAAAGTGCTATCCTGGAAACTGCAAACTTTTCATGCAAGAACAGTACAATCAGATTCATTTTTATTCATAACAAAATCCTCACTGAATACTGCTGCTGCACTATTTGAAACTAATTTTGAAAGACATAAAAGTGAGCTTGACATAGAATGATATTTAAATATGCAACTATCAAAATATTGCTGAAATTATTTTCAGCTAGTGATGTATCTTAAAGTTTCAGTGTCCTGTGGTATCAGGCTGCAGCATACTATGTACCATTATGGAGACTCATTTTGAAAGGAAGATCCTAAACTTGTAGAGTGGCACAAGATTAAAGGTCAGTCATTTTGCAGGTTGCTTTGAAAAATGTGTTTTTTAAATTCATTAACAACTAAGGAAAAATATTGTAATTCTCCATAAAAAATAAGAAAAAGATATTTATTTTAACAAAACTGGTTACTTGGAGCACTGAAATTACAGGAAAACAAAAAGAATGACTGATCACACACTCTATAATTTAAATCACCCAATACCAGTAGAACAATGATAAAATGAATACAAAATCCTGACTTTTAGTCCTAAGGATCTAACATCAAAAGAGTATACCTACTCATTAAAATGGCCTTATATCTTACAGGTATTTTTACCTTTTTCAAAGTACTTAAAAATTGAGTGTCACTTTATCTATTCATCAATCCAGAAAATTGAACCTTGGAATTAATTTTTCATCCTTTATGATTCCTATGATCTAGAAAGCCTTTCCAACTACTTTTTCTCCTTACAGGTCACTGGCCTCTTTAATTTAAATGACTCAAAGTACTTTGTTTTTCCTCTCCTCTTGAACTCTCAAATTTTTCCATTTTAATCCTTATTCATCTTTCCCTCAGTAAATTTTGAATTCTCATGACAGTTTCTTTTCTTTCCTTCTCTGATCATCTTGAGGTGAACTGATGTCAATGCTTTGTGTTTTCAATGAGCAAAGAAGTATTCCTCAAAACAAATTAAATATATTTGCTAGATATATTTACAGAAATCAAATTCCAAAATGTTACTTCTAATATACTGTTTCCTACTGATAAAACAATGGTCTGATCTGAATTTGTCTTTACTCAACAAATTTTTACCTATTCTCTCAGCTATATCAAGCTATTAGAAAACTATGGTAAAATTAACTTCAATAACTTTATCAAAAAATAATCTGTAGATTGAATGCTTCTTCTGATTTAACTCCTACAATAACATCTTATTTTTAGATAAAGATAGTGAAGCGTAGACAACCATATCTTGCCCAGAGTCATGTAGCTAAGAGCTATATTTGGAATCTGAGCCTCCTCCTCATACACCTTTCACCAATGTCCCACATTAAGAGAAATGCATGAGACAGCTTTTGCTTCCTACCAAAGGAATTGAGTAAATCCCAAGTGTATTGTTTGGTTGTATTTATATTGTATCGAACCTGGGGAGAGATATGGGGGATATTTAAAGCATGCAATGGATATTTGCTTTGGTCACGTGATGAAGAATGGGAGAAAAATAACTCATTTCAGAGGCAACATGCTTTCTCACTGATGAAGGCATCGACTAGGGGAACCCTGACACAGCAGTCCTCTGATTTGTACTATGAAATATCATACTGGTTGTTTTTGAATCCCCAGAAGTTTTACAAAATATACATAAATAGAATAAAAATAAGAGAATTTTCGAGACTCTTTATGTAGACTTTAAAGTATTAATACCATACCATCACTCTATTATATAAATATACCATTATGAATATGTTTCTCTTCTATGTAAGTTAACGATTTTTATAATTTTTAAAACTAATTCTTGCTATGTTGCTCAGGCTGCTTTTGAATTCATGGGCTTATGTGATACTCTTGCTTCATTTTCCCAAGTAGCCACCATGTCTGACTCTTATAATCTCATACTGATGGTAAAATGTAAGGTTATGAGGAAACAGACTTCATATAGATGACTGATAATTGTTTAAAACTCCATGAAAATTGTCAAGCACATAATAATTGCTCACTAATTTCTTTTTAAAGACTGACTTGCCTCTACAAAGGGGGATAATTATATTTGTGGTGGTCTCTGGTAGCAGATTCTTTTGGCAGTGCTGACAGACGGCTGGGCTGGCTGAACCAGTGATCAGGACAGTATAATTGGAAGAACACATGTTGAAATAGTGTTTTGATTGAGAGTGATTTTTCTTTCCAGAAGATGTTACCTGCCCTTTGTTTTAGTTGTATGGTCAAAAGCCCTATAAAAACAGTATTATAGGGCTAGGAATACAGTTCAGTGGCACAACACCTGCCTGGCAAGCATCAGTTCAATCCCTGGTAGAAAGAAAGAAAGAAAGAAAGAAAGAAAGAAAGAAAGAAAGAAAGAAAGAAAGAAAGAAAGAAAGAGAGAGAGAGAGAAAGAAAGAAAGAAAGAAAGAAAGAAAGAAAGAAAGAAAGAAAGAAAGAAAGAAAGAAAAAGAAAAAAAATATTACACTCATTGGATGGATGGACAAATAAATTAAGGCACAGAGTTGTCAGAAAATCTTAGAACTGTTAAATTGTGCAATTTTGATGAGAAAATGACTTTGAACCCTCACTCTTTCCATAATACATTGTGTTATATAATGAATTAATGGAGTATTGACCACTACCACAGGAAATGTAAGTGAGAAATAATGGAAATTTATAGGAAAATAATCAAGGGATTAGAACCAAAGAATAAAGTACTATGATACATTTGCTCTTCAGAATTAAGCACAGTAAAAAAAGATGAAAATAACAAGATTAAACAACAAAATCTGCTAAATCAAATCCTGACATGAATAATAGGTGAAAAATAAACAAGCAAAATATGGTAAGAACCCTCAAAGGCAACACATAAACACATAAACCCAACATACTAATGAAAAAGTTCTGGAAAGCCAAGCCAGTTTCTTGGATTAGCTCTTCCCACACACAAAAAATTCAACACTTCTCAAGTATGAAAATATCAGCTAACATGTGAGGGGATTTAGGAAAAATATAAGAGAGAAAACAAGGATATTCCTCAGGGGATAAGGAAGAGAATGATTAGGTATTAGCTTTTAAAAACATATACTCTAGAGAATATTTTTCTTTTACTTAAGGAAGTATGTCATATAACTGAATAAAAATATAACTTATAAGGAAAATAAGTTTGTTTAACTGATATATCTGAGTATCCAAAAGCATGTCACTGTAACTGCTTAGTATCTGCTGAGAGCTATCCTGCTTGGTCCTATCATGGCAAAGCATATGAAATAGTTAATAGAGGAATCATGTGAGAGCTTGCTTTGATGACCAGGCTACTCCTGACACAATATATTAATGCACTAACCTGTCAATCAGTAAGTGAATTAGTATTTTCATGAGGACTGAGCTGAGACCTCATGACCCAATCTCTACTTAATGATTTAATTTGGTCCAACCTCTTAATATATCTGAATGGAGATTAAATTTCCTCATGAGTTTTGATGGGAACGTGCAAACTATAGGAAAGTTATGTCAACATCTGATTTTGTATTTTGTGGTACTGGGAATTGAACCAGGGGCTTTACACTGAGTCACATCCCCAGCCCTATTAAAGGTTTCTATTATGGCCTTGATCTAAAATGTCCCCAAAATATGTTTGGAAGTGGGCCCTTGTTAGAAGGTTGGGTCCCTAAGGTCCTGATTTAGAAAAATGTATTTTTCTCCTTGGTTTCTTCCTTCTCTCTGCACTTTGTGACTCCCCATTACTTGCTCCAGGTGCTGGACATAGAACTATAAAATTTAATATTTGCCTTGTTGGATTTCCATCTTGCTTTGGTCCTATCTCTTTTCATCCTCCTAATTCTCCCTTTCAGACTGGAAATGCTTACTCTGTGTCCATGTATATTGGAAGTATTTAATTCTATTTTTGATTTTTAGAGGGACTCACAGTTAACAATTTGCTTTGAGTCTCAGAGGAGACTTTAACTTGGATTTTTCAGCAATGCTGGAAGTGTTAAGATTTGGCAACTCATAGAAATTGACTGAATACATTTGTCTTAATGAGATGAGAATGAGCTTTTTGTGGGACAGGGTAGAATGTTATGGTTTAGAACTAATATTCCTGCCAAAAATCTTACTCAGTTTGAGGTGGAGTCTAGTCAACTTCAGAGCAAGCCTTTCTAGTACTGAACCCTCTAAAACCAAATAAAGCTCATCCCCTTTAATTTAAAGGTGTGGCATTTTGTTCTAATGACAGTTAAATAACAATTATCATGAAATTTTGTTGAATTGCTGGGGAGTGGGCTTGAACTCAAGATTTTCCATTCTCAATCTCTCTAAGTGGTGATATGAAAAGTATGCACCATAAAGTGTGGTTTGCCATTGAATTTTAAGTCAATTATTATCTATAAGAAGAAGGAGAAGTGACTTTTCCTGACAGTAACTTCTGTAAAGAGGTGAAGCTGCACTGTGGACATAAGCTTCCTAATGTCCAGCTCTCCAGACTAGATGAATAAGAAATATTTTTTCACTTGTGAGTATGGTCTCAAGTTGTGTCCATTTATTTATAAATATCTCAATGTGATCATTTTTTATAGCTGAGTAATACCCATTGTATAAAATTGCCACAAGTTTTTTATCCATTCCTCAGTTGATGGGCACTTAGGTTGTTTCCAAGATCTGGCTATTACAAACTGTGCTGCTATAAACATGGGTGCACATATATCACTGTGGTATGATGTTTTCAGTTCTTCTGGGAATATGGCTAGAAGTGGAATAGCTGGGTCAAATGGGACCTCCAGACCCAGCTTTTTGAGGAATCTCCAGACTGACCTCCCCAGGGGTTGCACCAATCTACACTCCTACCAACAGTGCAGAAGAGTTCCTTTTTCCCCACAGCCTCACATGTGTAAATATTGTATAGTCTCCCTAGGATGAGAGTTGATAAGAGTATATAAGATTTTATGGTAATCATGATTCCCCATTTCATAGCTTTGAAGCCTTTCAATGTTTTCATTCATCAGTTGGAATGATTTTATTCTGTTTTGTTTGACATTATTGTGCGTGATGGTATGAACAGCTGTTTTGAAGAAAACAAAACATTATGACAGCTACTGCCGATTTAATATCATCTTGCTTTGAAGTCCTACCATGCTTCTACTCTGCTATCACCATTGGTTCTATCATGTGTCTTATTTGGATTTTAATATATGTGATAGTACAAACAACTTTTTTTATTGAAAATGAGATATTATAGTACCCATTGATCATTCTCTGTTATTCAGTTCAGAATGCCCTGTAATTCTTTCATTCTTTGAATGGTTTTATACTATTTTGTTATGTTTGATATTATTGTATTTGAAACTATGCTCAACTATAGCAGAGGAAGAGATATTGTGATAGCTACTGTTAATGTCTGGTTGTCTTAATGTAAAGTACTGTATTGCCTATGTTGCTCTGTTCTGATCTGCTCTGTTAAGCCCTCTTTTGTTTTATTCTCTTTAAAATAAAAAAAGAATTAAGAAAAATAAAAAATAAATAAATATTTTTTATTAGTGTGTGTTTGTAGTACACAATGTTTACATTCCTTGTGGGAAAATGGCACATGTCCATAATACATCTTAATTGCTTTTTCTCAACCCTTCCCCTTCTTTCCCTCCCTCCTTATCCATCCCTTGATTGTTTCCTTTCTTTTTACATGTTTGCAAAAATGTTTACATTCTTTGTGTGGAGTCAATACATGCACATGACATGTGTTTGCTCTATTTTTCACCTCTTTTCCCTCCCTGTCTTCTCACATTTCAGAGATGAGCTTAAATATTTTAAATTTATATTGTAGAAGTAGATTTTCAGAAGAAACTGTCTATAGTATTTCAGTGTATTAATCTATTTCACTTGCCACATTACATCTACTTTTGTATTTATTGATTAATTCAACAAATATTTACTGAGTTCCAATTCTATAGCAGTAATTCACAAACACAACAGAAAATTCTAGCTTTTCATTACATTAGTGGAGACAGAAAAAATCTGTAGTTCATAGTTTGGTAAAAATAAAAACATCCTTTCATATGTACATTTCTTTCTGAGAAAGGAAAAATAGGATTGGTTGCATGGTATTAGGCACTAGCTTCACAAAAATGAACCTAGAATAGGTTATTGCTTGGTCTTGGAAATATTTCCAAAGCTAACTTGTCCCTTAATATAAAAAAGCAACAAAACACCTTAGACGATATAGGACTAGATGGTCTTATATTCAATTCAATGGCTCAGTAATTTACTACATAGGTGACATAGACAAACAGTGAATCTCTGAATGTCATTCTCCTCATTGAGATTATAATAACTTTTTCTATTGGTTCTTTATGATTATTAAGTAATAAATGATGTTATACAGAGTTATGCCTTTTATAAAATCTAGTGCATTTTAGAAGCACAGTAAATATTATATTTTCCATTTTTTTCTTATAACTCAGAAATCACAAATAAAAATACTACCAAAGAACATATGACTCAGTTTTCTTTTTTTTAATGACTCAGTTTTGTAATAGTTTCCCAAAAGCAAAACTGCTCAAATGAGTCATTTTTAGACAACACATTCAGAATTCGATTTATGAAGCAATGATTTGATATTATTCAATTTATACTCTTTTTTATTTACTAATATTAAGACTAATAGCACTATTTGAGCAACTGGGAAGAATTTGGGTCAGAACTTTTAGACAAGCCACAGTGTACTTCTCTGAGGTATTTTA
The DNA here is from genome assembly GCA_004027295.1 of Dolichotis patagonum. Lineage (NCBI taxonomy): Eukaryota > Metazoa > Chordata > Mammalia > Rodentia > Caviidae > Dolichotis > Dolichotis patagonum. The sequence goes on along the minus strand of PVJX010001258.1, from coordinate 35,818 downwards.
TGAAGGAAAGATTAAAAAACTAAAATACATATTCTTTTTAAAAGCCTTAGAAAATTATATATTTCATGTATGTGTACAATGTATAATATATATCGCTATTTAATGCACATAATATATATTAAGTTTAACATGCATTTCTATGACTTTTTATTGTATATACACATTATATTAAATATATGCTACATAAAATCATGTATTAGATAAAATGTATAATTACATATATCATTTTGACTTCTGCCTTCTCATATTGGGTTACATTTGCTACATGAAATTCTGTCCCTCTATTAAGATCAAATTGACCTTATAAAAAAGATCATGTTTTATTATTTACTGAGGGCTGTGATTATACTGCTATAACTCCTTGTCTTGCAAGCCAACTAATTAGTTCATGGCCAAAAACTGTAGAAAGAAATTGAAGAAACTCTGAAATGTACTAACCACAGTTGCTGTCACTGAGAATAAGAGAGACATTTAGATAGCAAGAACACTCCATAGACAAACTGACCCCAAATTAGGAATATTTTTAATCTCAAAAAACAAACTTTCCTAATCTGTGACAAAGATTTATAAGGTGGCATATAAAGTACTGGTTCTTTGCAAAAGTTGTAACAAGATGCTACCAGTGACATTGCAATTAACTCCCACAAATCATAGTTTATTTAAGGTTGGTTCAAGAATCAACTTAATGAGAGTCAATTGGTTAACTTAAAAATGCAAATAACATCTCCAGACCTCCTACATGCCTCTCCACAGATGAAGCTGCTGTATGCCAAAGCTGGAGGACCTCTGCACAAAATGTTGGTGAGAGCTAGGTAGGGACATTTGCTATTTATTCCATTACACTTTTTAAACTGACTTGCTGTGGTAATGGATTTGCCCATCTTTTTCAGAAGTTGGAAGAGACCCAAGTCTCTCCAAATTTTGAGACATTGTTGTATTTTTAAAAATGGCAAGATAACAGCGTTATAAAACTAAGCAAAATAATGATTGGTTTGATTCAAAATCAATTAACAAATCAATAACATTGTCAAATATTGATAAAAGTCATTCTATCTGTAACAAATATAAACATATCATTTCTAGTAACAACAAGGATTACATTATTCAGAAATTAAACAAAAATGTGTAAAACTTCTATGGAAAAACTGTAAAAAACCATTGAAGAGCATAAAGTAAAAGACCTAACTAAATGAACCAGCATAATGAGAAAACTTAAAAGATAGCATTACTTGCCAAAGTTAATCAATGCATTTAGTGCAATTTCAGTTTCAAGGGTTTTATATGGAAGAATTTTATCTGTGATTTTACACTGATATATGACAATAAAGACAATGTGAAGATAATAAGCTGAAGATGTACCACACAGAGATCATGGCTCAGTTTTTTGCTTCAGTAATTATGTCAGTGTGATATTGTTGAAGAATAGACAAATAGATGAAAGAAGTGGAATTAATTGCCCTGTAAAAGAAAATGCATTTATGTGAACTTATAGAAGTAATATTAAAAGTCAGTGGAAAAAATATAAAGATATATTATTTAATAAATACTTATAGGACAAGTGCTTATTTGTATGCAAAAGAAATTAGAAATGAGCGGCAGTAAGTGGCATGTTAGGGAGGCTCAGACCTAACTCCCCCACAGAAACACCAATTTAACAATATATAGTCCAAAGCCCTTACAGGTACTCCAGAAACTAGACTAACACTACCCTAGGCAAGCTCAAAGCCAAGAATCGCTCCACTTAAACACATTGGATAAGCTAACATGGTGCTTCAAATGAGGAGGAAAAAGTAAAACTCAGTGTTTTTTTTGAAAGAGAATGAGAATTGGATGCGTATTAAATGTTGTAGCTTTTCTGAAGGCTGTCTGAAGGAATAATTCCATTTCATCAGCACAAACACTGGTGGAAGTAGCATATATTGGAAGCCAAGGTGGTCATAAAAGACAAAAATCTCAGAGGATAGTACCAGTACAAAGCAGTTGGAGTACTCCAGACGCATGCTAGAGAGAATTTGAAAGGAAACTAAACTTACAGCATGGAAGACTGCATGCAAGAAGCCCAAACAAGACATATTCCCATAAAGGGGCAAAGGGGTTCTTAGGGTCTCTAGCCATGTTCATTGATGACATTCTTGTGCTGCACAAAGCAAGTCCATAGAACTGGTAGATATAGTTTTTTTTCAAATTCACACAAAGGAATAAAATAAGCCTCTAGAACTCAACTCAACTCTAAGGAAGTAGAGATTGATTAACTATCTGACAAAAAATTCAAAGTAACCATCTTAAAGAAAGTTACTATTATATGAGAGCATGGACAACCAAATGAACCAAGAAAACTAAGCATGAACAAAAAGAGAAAATCAAAGAAGAGACACAAACTGTAAGAAAGAGCTAAGCAGAAGTTCTGGAGCTAAAAACTGTAACACCTGAATTGCAAAATATACTAGAGAGGCTGCATAACCAACATGAAGAATAGAAGAATCAGCAAACTTATGGGAATTTCTTGAAAGAACATACATGGATAATATATATTATACATGGATAACACATATATTAAAATGTTCAGTTTCACAAAAGAAATGTAATGAAAACCACAATGTCACCCATACCTATTAAGATGTTTATTATTAAAAAGCAAATGAAAAGTTTTAGCACATGCATAGGGAAATAGAAATCACTGGACATTGTTGAAAGGAACTTAAATTTGTACAACCAGCATGGAATATCATCAACAAATTAAAAATAGAACTACCATCCCTCTTCAGAATATATGTATTCAAGAAAAATAAGATCAGAACCTCCTAGAGATATCTGTGCTTAATGTTCTTTGCAGCATTATTTCTAACAGCCAAGATATTGGGAAAAAAGATCTAACAGATGAATGGCTACAAAATTGTGTATTTGGGGATTTTAAAAAATGAGGTAGTGCCATTTGCAACCATAATACCATAGTTCATACCTTAAGTATGTATGCTAAAATAGGAGACTATGTGTAAAAGTTCTAAGAGAATGAATTTACCAGATAGGGTTAGCAGTTATGTAGAAATGAAATCACAACAGACACTGACAAAATCCTAAAAATTACTAGTAACCACTTTTAAAACATATTCTCCAATAAAATGAAGAATTCAGAAAAGTGGATGTATTCCTAGATATATATGAACTAACAAATCTGAACTAAGAAGATATAGAAGCACTGTAAAACCCAATAACAGGCAATGAAATTGAAGCAGCACTATAAAACTTATGAACTAAAAAAAAACACAGGTCATGCTGGATTTACCACTATATTCTACAAAACTTCAGGGAATATCTAACATTCATACATCTCAAATTCTTTAATCAAGTTTAAAGTGAAGGAGTATCCCTAAAGTCAATCCTGGAAGCTAGCATTATGCTGCTTCCAAAACCATACAAGAATACAACCAAAAAAAGATAACTACAAGCCAATCACATTACTAAATATGTATACAAAAATCCTCAATAAGATACTGGCAAACAGAATGTAAGACATTATCAGATAGATCATACATCATGATCAAGAAGGTCTCCTCTCAGGTCAAGAGTGATTAAATATATGAAAATCAATATATGTTACACATCATTTAAACAGAAGTAAGGACAAAACTCCCATGATCGCCTCAACAGATGCAGAAAAATGACAAAATTCAAACCAATGGGCAACATGATATTAAATGGGGAAAACCTGAAATATCTCTCTATAAAAACAGCAACAAGAGAACAATGTCCACTGTCACCACTCTGTTCAATATAGTTCTCAAAATATTACCTAGAGCAATCAGGCAAGTAAAAGAAATGGAAGAGATAAATATAGGAAAGAAAGAAGTCAAGCTATCATTACTTGCAGAAGATATGATCTTCTACATAGAAGAACTAAGATATTCCACCAAAAGACTCCTAAGACTTAATAACAAAATTCACAATTTTGTAATGTACAAAATCAGAACACTAAAACAAATGGTGTTCCTGTACACAAATAATGAACTGACAGAAAGAATTTAGGAAAACAACACCATTCACAACATCAAGAAAGATTAAATAGATAGGAATTAACCTAAGCAGGAAGTGAGAGACCTCTACAACAAAAACTACAGTACTCAGTTGTCGGAAACTAAAGAGAATATCAGAAAATGGAAAAACATTTTCTATTCCTGGATAGGCAGAATTATTATTGTCAAAATGGTCATAATTTTAAAACTGATATGTAGATTTAATGCAATCTCAATAAAAATACCAACAGCATTCCTTACAGACCTAGAGAAAAAATCCTAAATTACATATTAAACAGGAAGAGACTCAGAATAGCAAAAGCAGTTCTGGGCAACGAAAGCAAAGTAGAGGGCATCACAATCCTGAATTTGAAGTTATATCACCAAGTTACAGTGATAAAATCAGCATGGTACTGGCACAAAAACAGTACACTGATGTGGATTTTTAAACAGTTTGTCAATTTTACTGATTATTTGAGAGAACGAGTTCTTTGAATATTAATTCTGTCTCAATTATATTAATTTCTGCTCTTCATAATTCTAATTTTTGTACTACCCTTGGGTATGAATTGCTCTTGTTTTTCTAGGACCTTGCTGTGCATCAGGTTATTTGGGCTCACTCTGTTTTTCTACTGTGGATATACATTTGACTCTTAGGGTAACTTGTTCTGTGTCCTATATGCTTTGATATATTGTGCTGGCATTATCATTTGACTTTATTATCTGTCTAATTTCTTCATAGATTTTTTTCTGTGACCCACAGATTAAAAAGTATGTTGTATTATTTCCATGCATTTCCATCTGTCATATTTTGTCTGTCATTGATTTTCAATACACTACAAAGGAATATTATTTAGTCTTAAGAATGAAGGAAATTCTATCATATGCAACAACACAGATTAATCTTGAAGGCATTAAAAAAGAATAAGCCAGTCACACAAATGACTAATATCTTGCTGAACAATTCCACTTATAAGACATATCTGAAGTAGTCAACTCTTGGAAACAGAAACTGGAATGGTGGTTGTCAGGGAAGAGCTGAAAGGAAGGGGAAAGAGGGAATTTCTCGTGAATATAGAGTTTCAGTTTTGCAATAAAATGTTTCTCAAGATCTGTGTACAAAAATATGGATATGTTTAACACTATTATACCATACACTCAAAAAATCATCAAGGTGACAAATTTTGTGTTATGTGTTTTTTGCACAAAGCAAAAATTAAAATTAGAGACATGTACAAACCATGGACAAATATCTCTGATACTTTAAATATTTTCTTCGAATAGTTTAATGCTATAACATGCATATCCATACACATATACTCTCTGAAATCTTCCTTGTGTGTCTCTTACATGTGTGTTTGTGTTTATATAACTTTAAAATCTAACTAGAGAAAAACATTGTAAGCTATCAACAGAATGGGTATTTGAGTGTAGCAGTTCTTTCTGCTTCTCTGTAAAAGAAAATGATTGTTATAGTAATCTGCTAACAGATAAATGTTGCTAATAAGACTGGTCAGTTTCAGTGTTAATAATTTATCCATTTATGCTTTCAACATAATTTTTAGAAAAACTAACATGACTTTTGTACATGGCTACTGAGTCAGATATTTCAATGATTTTCATTTATTGTCTTCCTAGTGTAACTCCATGATTCTTCAATAACTTCAGCAGCTTGAGAGTAGGATTAGTAAATTAAAATTATTTCAGAAAGGAGCAAGATTTTCAAGTATTAAATGCAAGGATTCAGTCAGGGTAAGCAGTGAACACATTTTTCTAAAACCTGCATACTCATCACTATGATTTGTTCCTGATTGGCTTCCTGTGGCTGTTTGTACAAAAGACCACAAATTCTCTGGCACTGCTCTTATTGAAAAGTGGCATGTTTTCTTCTCCTGAATTTGAGAGGGCAAGTGTCTACTTTGACCAACAAAGAAAAGATGGTAGATGATTTCTGATGCCGGCTCATAAGCATTTCTGTTTCTCATTTTTTGGAGGATGCTCCCAAAGGAGCATTGAACTTCCTGGGAGAAATCAGGCATTCCTGAGCCAAACATATTATGGAAGCCTCTGAGAGAGAGAGTATTATTTTTATCTGTCCTTTAGGGCATCCTAGGCCAGTCACCAAATACCAACAGCGAGTGAGTTGTTGCAGCCGGCAGCCAGCATACACAGCAATGTGTTGACAGGGACAAGTGGTCATATTTTGGTAACATTTGAAAAGTAAATTTTTTCAAGTTAATTGAGGAGGAATAAAACCCCAAACCTCTGTGTATTATGTTTCAAATACTGTGAATGGCCACTCTTTTTCTCTGAACACGCTCTCACATTTGGAAACATCAGCTTCACAAACCTAGATCTACCCTATTGATAACTATTGTGCATCTTACTGGTAGAGATCTTATAAGCATTGTGCATGGGACTGAAAGTGATTAATGAACATTATCAAAGACCAGAAATAATAGAAGCAAACAAAAAGGAAGCCAAATTGCTTTCATTACAAAATAAGAAAATCAGCTTCCTGATCTTTCCAAAATCATAAAGTCACTTTAAAAATTCATTCATTCATCATTTATTCACAAAACATACATGCACTAGGCAGCAAGTATTAGCCTGGGGGCTTGTTTCAGTTGAATGAGACCTCCTTTTGACTGGGTTCTTTCAGTTTCTAGATTCATGAGGATGAGGGAAACACTGAATACAGAAAATAAATGGGCTGCTGAAGCTCCTTCTCAGTAATGTCTGGAAAGTAATTAGATCTTCAATACCCAAGTACTCAGCCCCCACATCATAACTGCTCAGTCCAGCCAGAGATGCCATGCCTGGATGATAGGTGATTGTATTTTTGAGAATTACCAATCCCAATTCATATATCACACATTTGTTTTTAAGAAGTTTTCTTTCTAATTAGACCTTTGTGTCCTAAAAGATAGTATAAAAATAGAATTTTAGGCCTGCCAAATAAAACAGCCAGTAGAGGAAATAAAGATAAATTGTGAAGTTTAGTGTATTTTATGAGGTTTTATGGAAAAATAAATGTAAATGACAAAATTGGTTATAAAAAAGAGAATATAAATGAAAAGAATAAAAATCAAGACATTTGGTTTTATCTATGTGCCTTACATTAAAATATTTTTAAAATAAATTGGCATTTGAATCTCTTCAGGTGGTGATTGCACGTGTTAGCTCCCAATGTACAGGGTCTCCTGTGATTTTATTTGACTTTTCTTATCAGTTTTGAACTGCTAAGTTTATTCAGAATGAAAATTTAAAGTTATTTTGATTAACAAAATAAGACTGTTATTTAATTAAAATAAGTTTTAATTATGCTTAAGTGCATTGACATTATAATTACATAGAAAATTGTGTTATTTGAATTCAAAATATTTGATTTATCATTTATGTAATTTGATGAGATACCCAGAAATAAAATCACCTGTTATCTAGTTACTCCATTTAGGATATGATTTAAGCAAATATCTTGCTCTATACTGTTGGAAAATAGGAGAATTTATATTTATTGAGAATTTACTGCATGTCAGATATTTTACATATGTTGTTTCCCTTAATTCTCAAAACAAATCTTTCAGGTATCATTACAAATTTATTTCACATGTAAAGAAAGACTCTAAAATAAGAAAATGATGCTCTAACTGAGCAGAAAAAAGTAAGAAAAGGAACAGGGTTTCAAATCAGATTTTCATTACCATACTACCAATTCATTGCAGAACAATAGAGAAAACACAGAAGCAAAAAAAAAAAAAATCAGAAATGATCATGTGGTTCTTATTTTTGGCTCTATATGGTGAATTACATTTATTGATTTGCATATGTTGAACCATCCTTACACTCCTGGGATGAATCCCACTTGGTCATGGTGTATAATCTTCTTGATGATTTGCTGCACTCTGTCAAAATTTTATTGAGAATTTTTACCTCTATGTTCATTAGGGAGACTGGCCTGTAGTTCTCTTTTTTTGATTGGATCTCTCTCAGGTTTTGGTACTGGAGTAATGTTTGCTTCAGGAATGAGTTAGGGAGAATTGTTTCCCTTTCAATTTCATTGAAGAGTTTCAGGAGTGTCAGCATTAAATCTTTTTTGAATTTCTTGTAGAATTCTGCAGTGAATCCATCTGGACCTGGGCTTTTCTTTTTTGATAGGGATTTAATTACATTTTCAATTTTGTTAATTGAAATTGGGTTATTCAGTACAGTGAAAGGATAAGAATCTGCTTAGGGGAAAAATAATATCTCAGGGAAAATGAGGAAAAAGAAAAAAGAAGGGATAAGAAAAAATGTCTAAAATTATATAAACACACAGGGTAGCTAAGATGATTGTGCTACAAACTCTATCAGTTTTTGGAACCAAATAGTTAAAATTCATAGGATTGGAACAATTGTGCGTATTAATGTATAGTGATCTGAGGAACTTTTAAAGATCATTATGTAAAATAACAACCCTAGTTATGCTCATATTAACCTTGTTTTGAAGGCCTATATTGTCAAAGTTCTGGGTTCTTTGCTATTGTAATTTATATGTCTTTTTATTTCTAGGAATTTGTTTCATTTTGTTTTTCCCTCTAATACAGAAAGGATAGGTATACATGTAGGGACTCACGCATGCATAGAACTTCTAAAAAATTTATGAGAATCAATTATATAATGCACTATGAAATGAACAGCTACTTTGAAGAAAACAAGACACTAAGGTAGCCAGTGCTGATTCCACAAGGTCATAATGTGAAATCCAGCAATACTATTATTCTTAGTTCAGAGGGAATTTAGTCTGTTTTTTTTTTTAATTTCAACATACATGAAGGTATGGACACCTATTTTGAAGAGAATGAGAGACATTATGGCAGCCATTGTTGACTTCCCTATTGTTTGGTCTTGAAGACCTAAAATGCCTTCATCATCCTGTTTTGATCAGTTTTATACTATTTTGTTTTATATGAATTCATTGTATATGAAGATATGGACAACTATTTGGAAGAAAACAAGAGACAATATGACAGACACTGAAGATCTTCGGTTGTCTTGCTTTGAAATCTGTGTCTCTTACATTGTTATCTTATGATCTGTTTTGTTATGGTTAATTTTACCCTCTTTAAAAATTTTTTTAAAAATCAAGAGCACTGTACAAATGGTTACAATGAATATTTTTGTCAAGTGTCAGTGAAATATTTGTATACTACTAAATCTTTGCTTTTGAGTTTTCCAGTTTGGGATTCTTGATACTTCACTGAAAGTTTTAAAGAATTTCCCCAAATGTCCAAGAAGTCTTGAGGTGGTTGGTGTGAAGTGAAAGCCAGAAATGTTGATCTTCAGAAGTGTTGAGGTGCCATAAGGGCTTACGTGGCTGGATTAACAAACTGGTGAAGGTCTGCCTTAAGTAAGTAGGAGGGAAAGCAAGGGAGACTGTCTGAGGAAATGAGGAGGGAGACAGATCAAAATAACCTATGGAGCAAAAGATCAAAGCACAGCAGATTTTCTACTCTCACATATGAGAAGCAGACAAATGGTAATTGTGAGACCCTCAAAATTCTATATTTTCAACATCCTCAAAATATGTTTTAGACAGAAAGACAATAGACTGAGATGGGGAAATACTCTGTGTTTTGAATCTTAATGTAGTACCATAGTTTTCATCTGTCTCCATAAAGTGGACAATTACTATGTTTACCCATTCCCTTGTCTCAGGGTTTGTGGGAGAGAGGAGAGTTTAATGATTAATGACCCAACCTCAAATTTTGATGACTCTTGTTTCATTTACTGCTCCTGAAGTGGATGCCCTAGGGCTTCTCTGCTGTTATCTGCATCCATTAGCTATGTGCACAAACCTAGGTATTTACTCAGAATTTGGGTCAATATAAACTCTGATATCCTCTGAACAGATTAGCATTTAACCAAGAGGTTTGGTGTAAGAGTCCCAATTGTCAGATGCTGGTGCTGTGTTTTATTTTTCAACGACTCCATTTCAAAAGATATTCCAAAGACCCATAGGTAAGAAATTGTGCTATTTTTCCATTAGAATGATTCAGTCAGAGCCACCATGAACCACGTTGTGGCTTTGTATGAATTAGAAAATGATCCACACTCACAGGGAGGGATTGAGGTTCAGCAGTGGCTTTCAACTGGTGGTGAAGAACAAAAGTTGAGTTTCAGCACCACACCATGGTGATACCTTAGCACAGTTTTGTAGCCATATGTAGCACCCCTTGTTAAGTTAAAATTGATTAAGAAACTCTCTCCCATTTGATGAAAACTAGTGGAGAGGCTCAAGAAATTTTAAAAACTTGGTTTGTGAAGAACCAAGCAAAGGAAGGCTTGATCTGGAAAAAGTATCAAGAGCAGCCATGCACATATTTCATAATTTGTTTTTGTTTCTGGACCTTACCTCATTTTTCCTACTAACTTTCAAGAGTTTTTAAAAATATTTATTCAAGTGCACAGTTGGAGAAAGTAAGCCAAATCAGAAACTGGGAGTTTTCTAATCAGTTATTAATTATTTCTCAAGCAAGAGTTTACGAAATGGAAATTGTATCCATTAATGTAATATACGTTTTCAAAGACAAATGAGATTCCCTTGAAGGAAGTCATTTCACAAATTTTACATATATACCTTTGTTGATGTGTTTGTAAAACACACAAGAGGATGCAGCCTTTCCTTCTCCTGGAAACTGAAGAGGAAAACAAGGAACAGTTGAAGGTGTAAAATCAATTCAATTCTAAAAGAATAGTGATGATACATGGCTGACACTTTAATCATTCTTCAGAGACAATTTTTTTATTTTAAAGAGAATAAAACAAAAGAGGGCAGAACAAAGCAGATCAGAACAGAACAACATAAGCAGCACAGCACTTTACAATATGACAACTGGACATTAACAGTAGCTATCAAAATATCTCTTTCTCTGCTACAGTTCAGCATAGTTTCAAATATAATAATATCAAACATAATACAATAGTATAAAACCATTTAAGAGAATGAAAGAATTACAGGACATTCTGAACCGAATAACTATGATCAATGGCTATTATCTCATTTTCAATAAAAAGATTTGTTTATAATATCACATATAGTAAAATCCTAAAAAGACACAACATGATAGAACCGATGGTAATAGCAGAGTAGAAGCATGGTAGGACTTCTAAGGAAGATGATATTAAATCAGCAATGGCTGCCATAATGTTTTGTTTTCTTCAAAAACAGCTTTTCATACCATCACACATAATAAAGTCAAATAAAACAGAATAAAACCATTCCAACTGATGACAAATTTTTATCCCCATAGATGTTAAATACTCATTATAAAACATTCAATACAAAGTATAGGCTAAAAAGTAAAAGTCTCTTCAGTATTCTCCCAACTTCACTCCTCTCACCAGAGGAAATCAATGTCAATGAATGAATGTATATACCTCAAGATTTTTTCAAAAATTAAACACATCTATACTTCAGATATAATTTGATTCCCATGCAAGTATGATACCCATAGATAAGAGTATGCGTGTCACAATTTTACAATTTAAATATCTACTACAAAGTGAACACACCAATATAACAAATAGTCAATCAAAAAATGGGACATTATGAGAATGTCAGAGGTGCTTGGTATTTCTCATTTATCTATCTATATACATATAATTTTTGTGTACAAATTAAACCCTTAGATACACATTTTCTTCCTGTTTACTTTTTCTTTTTTTATTTTGAAGAGAAAGAGCAATAAAAATAATGATAATTTCAAAACAAGATAATACATTAACAATGGTTAATATACTACACATTCTTATCTTCAAAGTAGTTGCTCAGATTACAAGATATAAGCATGAAAAACTGATCAAACAGTATAAGCACAAACCATTCTTTTCAGTGAATTAATAGAAATTAGTAGTATAATTATCTTAGCTATTGTATATCTCTTTATATTTTTTTCTTTTCCTTTCCTTCTTTTTCTTTTACCATATTCCAGGTGTTCTTTCCTTTGGAGCAGTTTCTTCTGCTTTCACAACATCTATTGCACATTTTGGATCTTATTTACTTTTACTTTTTCAGTTTCTTACACTAGGGAGACAACACCATGTTCACACATGCGAATCTGATTTATTTCACTTATCAGTATGGTCTCAAGTTGCATCTATTTACCTATAAAAGCCTTGAGTTTGTCTTACTACTTTTTCTACTTAATATATTTACACCAAGAAATATAAACCTTGTTGCTGGATCATATGATTTCCATAGTATTAATCTATTAATTAATCTATTAACTACTAATACTATTTCCATAGTATTAATCTAATGCTTTTCACATTAATTTTTGTGTTAATAAGACCTGATATGAAAATTTAAAATTCAGAGTTTTCAACTCTTTATTTTACCAAAGAGCAAAGACTCATCAGAAATTTAAATTCTTTTAAAATTCTATATTTTCAAAAAAAATACTGACTGATATAAGATTGTAATAATCCTCAGGTAAAAAAGATCTTCCAGGAACCATTCATATCTTTGAGTGATATTTGTCACTAATGTTTAAAAACAGGGAAAATCAAGTGTCTTGGCATCTTGTCCCTAACAGGAACAGATGTGACAGGGCAGGGCATGGATCAGACTAATGTTGCAGTTTGACTCCTAGAACCAGTAATTTCTGGGGGAAAATGATGACTAACAGTGCTTGCCAATTTCAAGAGACTAACCTGAAGTCACTGGAATAGGGTAGAGGAAAGATGCAACATTACAGCTCTTGGCTCTTAACTGCTGAATTGTGACTTCAAAATGTCATTGTTCCTGAGGTAAGGTTGTACCACAAACCTGCAGGGAAAGTAATCAAAGGAACCTTCCCTAATGAGTGCTAGTTTTTTAAAATAAGGCTGATGTTCAGTTTGAATGAGATCATTAGGAACTATCAGCTTAGGGTGGCTCTATAAGAAAAAAAGGCACAGATTTTTTTCTCTCTCCATATGTGTACAGACAAAAGGTCATGTGAAGAAAGAGCAAGTAGGCAGCAAACAAACCAAGAAGCAAGGACCCATCAGAAATCAACTTTGATGACACTTCGATTTCAAAATTTTAGGTTCCCAAACTATTAGAAAATAAAATTCTGTGAAGTCAGAATGCCAGTCTGGGCATTTTGCATGGTAGCCTGGAAAATGACAACCAATAAAGTTAGTTAGAGGGATTAACTGGTAAATGGCATTTGGGGTGTGAGGTAGTTGGTTGGATTTGTTTGTTTACACTTAGGTTTTTTTTAAATTTTATTTTAAAGAGAGTAAAATTAAACACAACAAAACAGAACACAAGAAAGCGATGTAAGAGACATAAATTTCAAAGCAAGACAATCAGAGATCTTCGCTATCGTATTGTCTCTTGTTTTCTTCCAGATAAGTTGTCCGTATCTTCACATACAGAGAATTAACACGAAACAACATAGTAAGGAACTGATCTGAACAGGATGAGGAAGGCATTTTAGGTCTTCAAGACCAGACAATAAGGAAGCCAAGAATGGCTGTCTTAGTGTTTCTCATTCTCTTCAAAATAGCTGTCCATACCTACATATATGCTGAACTTAAACAAAACAAAACAGGCTAAAATCACTCGGAACAAATAATAATAGTATTGCTGGATGTTATGTGTATTTTACAGTCTTTAAATGTTTTCATTCATCAGTTGGAATGGTTTTATTCTGTTCTATTTGACTTTATTATGTGTGATGGTATGAAAAGCTGTTTTGAAGAAAACAAAACATTATGGCAGCCGTTGCTGATTTAGACTTCCTTAGAAGTCCTACCATGCTTCTACTCTGCTATCACCATCAGTTCTATCACGTTGTGTCTTTTTAGGATTTTACTATATGTGATAGTATAAACAAATCTTTTTATTGAAAATGAGATATTATAATAGCCATTGATTATAGTTATTCAGTTCAGAATGTCCTGTAATTCTTTCATTCTCTTGAATGGTTTTATACTATTGTATTATGTTTGATATTATTTTATTTGAAACTATGCTGAATTATAGCAGAGAAAGAGATATTTTGATAGCTACTGTTAATGTCCGGTTGTCTTACTGTAAAGTGCTGTGTTGCTTATGTTGTTCTGTTCTGATCTGCTTTGTTCTGCCCTCTTTTGTTTTATTCTCTTTAAAGTAAAATAAAAAAACAAAGAAATTTCATCTATGTTCGAATTTGTCACTTCCAGATTTTATATCTTTCTCAGAAAGGCCTGCCAATCTCTCCCCACAGGATCACTTACGCCTTCATTCACTCTACCGTAACTTTCAAGTGCTGGGGTGCTGAATGAATATGAATCCCCTCCCCAGATATGTTACACTTCAAAATTTCTCCTATTAATTTTTTCTTTCTTACTTACAGTGTTCCCTGAACACAAAAAAATGGCCCTCGGCCCATGTATGTCTGTTAATACAGTATGTTTATGTTGTTTATAGTGTTTTCTTTTTATTGAGTTATCCTTGCATCAAATTGTTAAACAATATTAAGTAAGAGGTTTTAGTTTTTGGGGGGGGTGGTTTCTGGGGGGGTTTTTTGTTTGTTTTTTTTTTTTTTTTGGTTTTTTTTTGGACCGGGGATCAAACTCATGACTTTCAGCTTACCAGGCAGGTGCTTATGCCACTGAGCTAAATCCTCAGCCCCTGTATAGCTTTTTAATGTAACTTTCTATTTTGTTTTGTTTAACTTTTTTTGTTTGTTAGGGTTTGTAAGACTCTGGAGAATTTATTTCTTTGCATCTTCTGTAATTTTGTAAATATGGCTCCAGTAATCTATTCTTCAAGAGTTTAAAAGAACTCTTATGAAAACCATTAGGGCTTTCAAGAGAGCTATATTAGTAGTTTTCATAATTTTTTCTTTTAGTGATTTATTTACAAAATTTTAAAAATTGAAGGTATCACCACAGCTTATTTCTCACATCTCTACATCCACTTCAGATGAATCTTACACACCCACATCCACATCTATATATTTCTAAAATACTTCATGCATTTCTAAAATGCATGTGGTTGGCCGGGGGTTTAGCTAAGCGGAGTAAGTGCCTGCTTGGCAAAATCGAGGTCGTGAGTTCGATCTCCAGTACCAAAAAAATAAATAAATAAAATAAAATAAAATAAAATGCATGTGTTTGTTTTCTGACTTCTTTAAGTGAGATGGAAAAGAATGCTACTCATCGGAATAAAACATATCTAAACTGTTTGATTAATATCTATGGAAGAGAACTATGTCTTATAGAAATATGTTCATTGGAATGGAAATGAGATACTAAAGCAATTTTGTCAAGTTTTTGATATCAGAGAATAACTTTCTCTTAACATGGAGAAAATTAAATAGTATCTGCAAATTCTACATTCACTTTTTCACAAGTACTCAATTCTAATAATTTCTCTTTTAAGACCATAAATTTATATTATCTTTTAAAGGAATGTATTCAAACTAATGTTTCCTGGAATGAATCATTTTAAAAATTCAAAATATTCTATCAAATTAAGAAAGTTTCCAATGTTAACTTCTTGCAAGAGTGCGAGGTTCCGATCATAATCTTCTTCATGGTTAATTATTATTTAAATATGAGGTACTTCACAATGATCTGAGAAACTATTTTGTCATGCATTTAGCTACCATTTTGCATTTCTGTATTACTGAAGATCAAACCCAGAGTCTCACATATGGTAGGCAGGCAGGAATTCTACCAGTAAATTACATCTCTGACCTTTTGTTTTTGCTTTTAAATATCATCTGCCACTCAAAAATAATTTGCATTATCTTATTGCATGAAGTATTAATTCACTAAGTTTTTTTTTTTTTGTACCGGGGATTGAACTCACGACCTTGCACTTGCAAGGCAGGTGCTTACACCACTGAGGTAAATCCCCAGCCCTTACATGAAGTATTAATTAAAATTCTTAATAATACAGAATATATTAGGGAAAAGTGAGACAGATCATCCATGTCACACCTTTACAGCATTGGAACTAAGGCACAGAGCATTTTTCATAGCTCAAACATTCTCACCACACATTTTCTTGTTGGCCATCTTATGTGTCAGAATGTAGTAGCAGTCGTTTGTGATCGGCTTCCGAGGCAAGTCAAATGAAGACAACAGTCTCACAGTAAATGCACTATGTAATGTATATTTCTGCAATTCATTGATTTTGCTGCACGATTGTTTGGGTCATCTTTCATTTTCATAGCAAGACTTTCTCTGAAAGGAGTAGCATGCTGATTGGTGTACTAGCACAGGTTCCTGATTTGGGTTTGATCAAAATGGTTTCCTGTCATTGCAGCTAATCTAAATCATCTTGTAGAAAATCTGATGTCCTGCCAAATAAAGACAAATAATAGATTAGTGGGTTTTTTGTTTTGAATGCAGATTTAGTATTGGAATCAGGTACATGATTTTTAAAACCTAATACAGAATGAGAATATGTGGACTTTTGTTCAAAACTTACTAAGTACTCCAGGATAACAATAGCAGAGCTTTTTTAAAAGGCGGACTGTTAGGGTCTCTGAGCAATTGTGCTGTTCTGTATATGATGCTCATCTTCCTAATGTGGAATAATGTGCTGATAAAAAAGAAATCACAGGGTCAAGAAGTACATATTAATTTTACAATACACAATGGTCAATGAAAAGTATATTCCAGACTTTAGAAAGATAGGCATTAAAAACTCAAGAAAAAATAAGTATGACTTCACAAAATAAATCCATGGGCTCATGAAGGATAATTTCAAAAAAGTTGGAAGTTATTGAATACTGCAATTTCACAATTGTAAATGAGAAAGTTAAAGGAAGGCTTATGAAAAAATGTTGAATCATAGGCCTCCTTAGATGAGTTCAAGATTTAAAAGACTTTTGTGCAAGATAAAAACAAGGTGTGTCACTAATGGGGCATGTCAGGGATACAATAGTACTACAGAATGGGACCAATATTATCAAAACTCAGTATGATCTAACCTTTGGGAGGTCATTTCACACACACACGCAGAAATGGTGGTGTCTATATTAGAACAAGAAAAGATAGTAGCCAAATAGTAGTGAATTGCAAGCATAAAAAAGAACTCCTCAATCATAAAATAATAAGGATGCTTCAGTACTAATTGACTACCTAAAATGTGAAAGTGCTGAGCAGTGGATAGAAGACAGCATGCAGAAAATTTTTGGTTTAGTGTCTAAGACTTCATTCTAGAGTCTGTTCTCAATATGTGAATGATGTACATCACGGTAAATAAAGTAGGTGAAACCCGAATGAGTCTGAGAGACTATTAATATTATTAACAAAGATAATCATAGGTTTGATTTTATAGAATGAGTAAGAATATAAAACCCTGAATTTCAGTGAAAAAAATCAACTACAGAAAAGTAACATTGTTTGTGATTATAAATAAGCAAAAATATTTATGAAATTTCTTAAATACATAACACAGATATGTAATCTTTTTGTGCATCCTCATCGATTTTACATAGAACATTAAAGACAAATTTTTCATTAAATTTAAAACATGCCATTTGTTTCCTCAAAAATTTAGCCAATATCTCTAAGATTAACTTCACTCAAGTTTAAGTTTAGGAACTCTTAACAGTTACTATTGTATCTTTTTTCCATTTAGCCTCCCTAAATTTTTATTCATCATTTGACTTCAACTGAATGATAATGTTTATCATTTGATGTATTCTGTCTCTACACTCGCAATGCTTTCTTTTTTCCTGTCATATCTTTCAAATTGTCCTTAAGAAGGGAAAACAAATAAAAAAGATTTGCTATCAGGCATAATGTGCTGTCCTTAAATACCAAGATTTTGTTTTCTAAGATGAGAAATCAGCATGGTAGAACTGGCAAAGAATAAACAATGCTAATGAATTATGACAGGTTTTCTTTAGTGGGTGGGCATAGAAAATTTTCTGGCCAGAAATCTCAACTCTGTGGGGAAGAATGTACTGAAATTTAGATTGCTAATGTAATGATAAAAAAAAAAGTATTTCCATGTTAGTTGAAAGAAAAGAGGACTATAAAGGGATAATGTGTATCAATCATTATCTAAAAGCAGTCAAGTAATGTAACTGTTGGATGGAAATTCAAGGATTTTTTTTAATCATATGAAGTTTTTCCATTGTTATTCCTTGACTATTGCCTGAATATATCTACAAGAGTAATTCAATTTGGAATAATATCTTAATTCTAATGATTTTTGTTTCTAGCCTGTATTATCAAATAATAACATTTTTTAAAAATCCTAAAACAGTTTGAATACATAATAAGCATTTTCATAATTCACAAATGAATGACACAATTACACAGGTCAATAAAAATTCTTCCATTTAACATATTGAAAATATCCTAGAATTATTATTTAATATTTGAAAGGAGAAAATGTTAGTGTTCAGAGGAAGAAAATAACTGTGCTATTCTTTCACTGGAAATTCATATGATCAAGGTATTTGGTGTCTGTTGAAGGCAGCGCCTAAGATGACCTCCCTACCTGAGACCCTAATTTCCCATCATTGCACATTGCTCTTGAATGTGGGGCACACAGGCAACTGACTTCCAGTAAATGTAATTTAGCAAAATGATATGTTATCATTTCTAAGATTAGGCTAGAAAAGGACTCTGGATTCTATCCTGGGCATGTTCTCTCTTAATTTCTCCTGGATTATCAATCTGGAAGAATCTTGCTATGTTATAAAGCATCCCTGTGAAAAAGCCCACAAAATGAAGGCCAAAACCCACCAACAGCACTTACCTGAGCTTGAGAGTAGATACCATCTCTAGTCCACATTCCAAATCTAATTATGGCCCTACCTAACACCTCAACTTCAATCTTATGAAAGATCTGTAAACCAGAAGAACAATGCTAATCCTCCCCAGATTTATGATGTATAGAAATTGCAAGATGATAAATGTTGTAAGCTGTAAACTTGGGAATAGCTTTTTATACAGTAATAGGCAAGAAATACATGGATTACAAAACAATGACATATTTGGAAAAGCCATGAATAATCTATTTATGATTTTCCCCCCAAAAAGTTAAGCAAAGATGCATAAGGACAGAAAAAATGCCCCCTTGTCCATATCCATGGGACCTGTGAGTATACTACTTTATGAAAAGGAAGTTGGCACATATAATTAAGCTAAGATTTTCAACACATGATTATCTTGGATTATCCAGTGGGCTCGGTGCAATCAAAAGGGTCATCATAAAAATGGGAGTAAAAGGGTCAGAGTCAAAAGAGGGGAGGTGAAAATTGAAGATGAGATTGGATTGATATACATTAAATTTGAAGGCAAAAGACATGTGTCAACAAATGCAGAGGTGAGAGTGTGGATTCTCTTCTAGAATCTCCAGAAAAAAAGAACGCAGCACTGCCAACATCTCGCCTTTATCTCAGTGAGACTGATTTTAAATTTCTGACTTCCAGAAATGCACAAAAGTAAATTCCTGTTGTAATCCACTTAGTTTGTGACAATTTGTTACATGAAAATGAGAAACTAATACAGGATCTTTGTTGAAAATCTATTTTACTTAATTTTGTGTAGTTATTTCTATATATTGTTAAATTAGAATTCATCTTGGAGTGGCAAAACCAAGGACTTAAAATGATGCATAGTGTGAAAAGTTATTTTTATTCTAATTAGTCTTTAAGTAACAGCACTTCTCACCTCTTCCAGAAGTAACAACAGTGCAGCATCTAACAATTTCCCATTAAAACACCAAAAGGATCATAGAATAGGAAAAAAATTCATAAAACTCAAGACTGATGAACAGATGAGACTTAAGCTTTTCATAGGCAAGAGCCATTTTTCTTTTGAATTGTTTACAACACTAGCATATTGCAAAGCCTTAATAAACATCTACTAAATGTTGTTGAATGTACATTCTGAAAACAGAAATCATGAGAGCTCACTTTCAGTGATATGGCAGAAAGATCTGAGTGGAGAAAAACTGATACAAATTTTACTTTAAGGTGGGCAGTTTCTTTTCATGAAATATGGATGACCCAAGGCAAAAACAAGTGAGGTATTGTTAACTTCTCCCACTGTGTGCCCTTGAAGACTGGGGTCAAATTGGTCACTTCTTCATAGACCAGTGGTGGAACTTATGGCACACATAATGTGTGTTTTTCTTTTAAGACAAAATATGTTAATGTAGAGCTGTTCTTTTCTCACCAAAAACCTCAGTTTTCAGGTTAAATTTCAGTGTTACCACTTTGTGATAAATAAGTTGGTTTTGGGTTGCAGTTTGGTACCCGGTTTCTGAAAGATTCACCATCACTGATATAGATATTACTTATAAAAAGTTAAAGAAGGAAGAGTAAAAGAGTGTTTTATTTTCAATTCATTTTATTCTCTGTCTATTTAAATAAAACAACTCAACGTTTATTGTATCCTTAAGGCGTAAAAGCTCATAAATTAGGGTAAAGGAGTAAGAACCCCAGCAACTGCAGTGTTTCATCTTTGCTGTTTATTCAAACTTTCAAAGAGCTATTTATTGATAAGAAAGAGAGCAAGATAAAACTGAAAATAGAATTGATAACTGTACCAGTACATGACTATATCTTGGCCTCCAGATACAAATCTGAGAATGAAATTTGACCAATATACAAAAGTCAAAGGAGAGCAAGGCAAGAAGATACAAATCTGAGAATGAAATTTGACCAATATACAAAAGTCAAAGGAGAGCAAGGCAAGAAGATCCATATGTCTGGTCCAATGAAAGAGGAAGAGGAAAAAAAATATGTTGGAGATTCAGAAGGAAAGCACATTGATGGAAAATCACAACAAATAACCTCAGAATAAAATTTTAAGATATTGGTGTCATCATCTAATTGAATTAGAAGTGATTTGTTTGAAACAGAAATAGAAAGGCATAAGAAGAAAACAGACTGATACAAAAAGGGACTAGTTCAAGATAAAAAATAACAAGACAAGGTAATAAAGATTAAAAAAACTAAAATATTATAAAATTTAAATTACATATTATAAGGAATAAAGGACAAAAATAAAATAACACTGTAAACAAATTAACCACCATGTTTAAATATAATTTGACATTATGAAGCACAAAGGAAGAGAAATGATACAAACAGAAAAAAGGAACAT
Source organism: Dolichotis patagonum (assembly GCA_004027295.1). Lineage (NCBI taxonomy): Eukaryota > Metazoa > Chordata > Mammalia > Rodentia > Caviidae > Dolichotis > Dolichotis patagonum. The sequence goes on along the minus strand of PVJX010001258.1, from coordinate 14,708 downwards.
ACAAAAGAAAAGTTAACTCATGAAGAAAGGCAAAAGCATGAAACGATGATATTTTCCCAAGTCTAAGAAATAAAATATCTATGCATATAATTTTAAGAGCTATCATCTATGCAAAATTAAGGAAAATAACTACATTTAAATATATTTGACAATATAACATAAGAATATTTTAAAATCTATAAAACCCCTAGTCAAAAAATATATATATTTTTTATATGTGTGGACATTTAGATCTGCATCTATCTACTCCATATTCATGTTTAAATTTTTATATGCATAACCCAAAATTCAAGTTGTGTCAGAACTTTTCTTCTTCAGAAATATTTGCAAAATAAGAGAGCAAAATGTACCTACTTCTAGGAGGAAAAATAAAACCAAATGTGTCCCAGGCCAAGTTGAAAGTCATATATAAAGGCAATCAAACTCTGCATTTATTGTTAGCATTTATGAGTCACATCATTTACTTATTCAACATTCTTGAATAACTTGAGTAGATATCCAGTGAACAGAAGAATGAAATGAACCTTATGAATGAAGAATGTTGTTAAAGGAAAGGCATACAACATTAAAACTGCTATTTTTCAATAGTCAATTATTTTCAAATGGAAGTACAGTTAAATGGAATTTGCAAAAATTATCAATGCAGAAAACATAACAATTGCTTCAAAAGTGATATATAAAGTGGTATAAGTATTTGAGCAGACATAGCTAAAAATGTTTGTTGAACACCTAAATACTATGTTCAAAATGAAAATCCCACTAAATCCACCAATAGGGAAATAATTAAATCCATTATATGTTATCATGAGGAAAAATTAAAAAGTCCTTAAAAGTGTACTGTTTGAGGAATAAGAATGTGTATAGGGAAACATGCACAATATACCTTAGTGAAAACAAATTATGAAATATTATGCATAAAAGAACAAATTTTAAAGAAAATGAGCATACATGATTTGAAAATGTTCCAGAAAGTTTTGTACTAAATCATCAACATCAGTTTCCTGTGTGGCTTTCCTCTTTTAAGAAAAATTATGCATTTGAATAATGTTTTACCATGAACATGTATCACTTTTGAGCAAACAATGTGCACATTCTCTGCTTCTGCAGTAAGTAGGAAGGTGAATACTTCTTTGAATTAATCAGGCTTTCCATTGCTGTGACACTGGCACCACAACTTAAAATCAGAAAGAATTAATTTAAAGGAAAAGAGGGTTAATTTACTTCAAGGTTTAGGGATTCAGTCCATGATCAGTGGCTTCAAGGCAGGAACATCACTATGGAAGGGCATAGAGTAGGCAAAGCTGCTTAGATTATGGCAGCTGGCAAGTAGAGCAAAGGACCAGTGCCAAAGACAAAGAGATGAGGAATCATATCTAGGACTCAAGATCCTGCCTTTAAACCCAAGCAGACACACCTACAAGTGTATTCTACCAACCCTCTGGGAAGTTCCTGAAGTCAGTCAAGTTGAAGTTCCACCCTAACCACCACACCTCACTAATTACTGTACATTTATTATGTTTCATGAGTTGCTTTAAAAAGCAGTTAAAACTTGATCATCAACTACTGTCAGAAACCATAGTATAGCATTCAAAATATGACACTGAAGCCATTATTTTATGGCATTTAAATGGACATTGTTAAATAATTCAGGTAACTTAGCCATTCAATTACCTAGGTATGTTTTCTTGTCAATGCGAGCTAGTATGCCCATTGTGATAGCATTATGATACCTCTCAGATACCAGCATGACCCATACTAAAACTCATTTAAGGTTCAGGTATATAAATGTTAACATGTATCCTCAAAATCTTTTGGTTTTTTATTCCCCACAGACATTATTAATTGATCAGAGTCTGCATTCAAGGGATTATATGTTTGCCACCTGTGTTCATTGCTGTGATGTCACATTATTCAGTCGATCCCATGGGCAGTTAGTCAATCTGTCCATCAAGAAATACTTTTTAATGTCAAACAAAATCTTCCCAGCACATTGGGCCATGGTAGTGAACAACACACTCAAGATATTCACTCTCATGGAGTTTATATACTTTTGTGGGCAGATGATCAATAGAAGAGAAAACACTTAAATAAGCAAGATCATTTTAGATGGTCATGATTATTATGAGAATCTTAACCAGGAAAAAATTTTAAATTGATAGTAGACAGCATGATCCATTAAAGTGTAATGAGGAAACACCTGTATCAGTATTTGAATGGAATGCAAGAGTAAGCCAAAGACCATTTTGGAAACCATTTAAAGAGGAAACTAGTACAAATGTTCTGGCCTGTCTGTGTTTAGGAAAAGAAAGAGGTTCCATGTCAGTGGAACAAATACATATGGCGAACCAGTCATGGTGCATTGAGAAAATAAAAACTACTTCATCTATTAAAATAAAGTAAATTGACATTTTGAACTGGTTACTTACATGGTAGAAGACTATGAAGTTAAATGGTATGGTGAAGTGACCCAAAGATTACAAGTTGCAGAAAGCAATTAAGAGCCTCAGGTTTACAAGACTATAGAGGATACAGTTACCAAAGTGTAGGCCAGAGTCACTTAACAGAAGCTGGCACATGGTATGCTTACCCCCCACACACACACACAAAAAAAAAACCAAGTGTCATAGGACAGACAGGTCAGGGAGTGAGGGCTGAGTATTTTAGTGTCTCGTTTCCTACCTCTCCTACCAGTGCATTCTGCTGGAAGGCTCAGCAAAAGTTGGCTGACACCACAGTGGAGCAGTGAACAGGGCACAAATGGGATTGTAGACAAACTGGAGACAGATATAGAATGGGAGAGGTGTGAGGCCTCGAGGAAGCCTAACTGGAAAGACCTTTAGAGAATAGAACTTCAGGGCACTGGAATCATAAACTAAGTGTGAAGGGAAGCTTTGAAGGGCTGCGATCACAAAAGAATGGCACTATGTCCTGGAACTTAGGCGCATCAACAGCTTTTTCTGTAGAAAGTCATCTGAGACTTATTTCCATGTAGAGGTTTGTGTACCCATACTCCTAAGCCCTTCTCAAGTGCTGCAGTAATATAGGCTCTGTTTAGAGACTTCAATGATCTGCAATATATGATAGCAATTGTAAGCACTTGTAAGTAGCCTGGTGTCAAATCCTAGCTCTGTTGTCTTCAAACTGACCTTGGACAAGTCGTTTAACCTCACTGTGCCTCCCAGGTTATAAAATATGGTCAACAATAAACACTTACTTGAGTGGTGTTATGATTTGTGTCTAGATGTCTCCCCAAAGCCTCATGGACTTTTAGATAGGGCTTTTTGAAAAGTAGCTGAATCTAGAGTTTATGATTGAGTCATGCATGGCTCAGTGATAAATGCTAGGATTAAGGGTAGGTGATTGCTGGGTCATTCCACTGATTGGATTTGTACCTTCCTAATCTCAGCAGTCTGGCTAAGACAAAAGGGGAAGAAAGAGGCTTGTTTCCCCTTTTTGCTCTCCTTGCTTTTGTTGTCTTTCACTGCCATGAACTGTTGCCTCTCTACCATGTGCCACCCTGCCTTGGAGCCAGATGATTATAGACTGAAACCTCTACAAACTGTGAGCTAAATAAACCTTTCCCCTTTTAATTTTGTGTGTCAGATATTTTGTCTCAGCAATGAGAGAAAAGTAACTAAGACAAGTGGGTCATTGCAAGGATAAGGTAGTTCTTATATAAAACTAGTAAGTCATTTACACAACAGGATTAAGTAGTTCATATAGATAGATGGTTGCCAAGCCCAAAGTATTCATGAATATTTGGTTATTCATAGCTCTTTTAAATGCCCATTCAAGTGAGGCCATTGGCATTTGAAATCAATTTTCAAGGTTTGGCCTGATAATCAAGTTGCTACATCCCTCAAGTTAAAGTGTCTCAAAGCAACACTTTAAGCAGAAGCATTCCCTGGGAACTTGCTGAGAAATGCGAGTGCTCGAATCCCATCTCAGGCCACTGAATTTGGAACAACCTCATCAATCTGTGCTTTTACAAGTCCTCCTGGAGACTTTGCTTGTGAAACTACTGCCCTGAGTAATAACTTTTATTAAATCTGCTAGCCTGTCAGAAACATATCTAAACTGTTCACATTGAACTCATTATACAGAGGCCTCCAATGACCTATAGTACACAAACAGAGAATACGAAGTAACGTTTTATTGAAATGTGTTTCTGCATGTTTTTAAACTTTTAGTTCACTGCCCGTACCATATGTGAATGTGATTTTTAAGAGAAAAATACAACGTAAGTGAACATATTCTTTTATAGAAATATTCAGTATCTCTCCAAATACCATTTTCTGTGTGTGTGTTTGTGTGTGTGTGAGAGAGTGAAGCACAGAATTCTTCCCACGCCAGTGCCAACATAGGGTTTTCCTCCCTTAGCTATCATGCTAAGGTTTTTACTCCTCCCCCTTCTACAGATCAAGCATGCTCCCTTGTGTCCTGACTGGTGAAAATGGTGTTGTTCTCATAGGCCAAGTCTCTTTCACTCTCACAGAGGAAAAAGGACCCCTTCTGTTGGATGAGCTAAGTTTGTGGCTGTAGGCTGAAAGTCTTCATGCAGAGAGCTTTGAAGAACATAGACCTTGTTCTTTTGTAGAGGAGGACTGGGCAGTACCTCTCTGCTAGCTTCTACCAGGCTCCATCAGGGCAGGATTTTCCTTCTAGAACAGAGACTTCTTTCAAATCTATCGTGCTCATCCCTCAGACAGGAGTCTCCATGGGGTATTCTTCTAATACACTTTTTAATTATTCTCTTGGTAAAGTTTCTCCCTTTTTAAAATTCTTTCATGTTGATAATTAAAAAGTTACTACTAAAATTATTTTATCTCTTTCTTTACATTTCTTTTTTTTTTTAATCGGTTCCAGGGATCAAAATCATGACCTTGCACTTGCAAGGCACGCACTTATGCCAATGAGCTAAATCCCCAGCCCATTTCTTTACATTTCTATACATTTCTTTCTTTACATTTCTTACCATAGGCATGCCTATAGACCAACCAAACTGAAAAAGGCAGAAAGAGAACTCTAGAATAAGTATCTCAAGAACTCTTGTTACTCTACTTAGAAAACATTAGTTGTCCTCTTAATGCTATTACCTTTCCTTCATCAGTTGTCATGACTTTGTTTGGAATCATAGTATCTTCATTTCACCTAATTTTTTTTGGTGGGAAACATTCATGCACTCGTTTATCATTCAGGCTTCTGATTCTTAGATTGTGTCTGCTCTTATAAGTGAGCTTCAGTTCCTTTGGGAAGCAGACATGTAACAATTATGAATGAATAAATAAAATTTTAGACTCAGGGCATCGTGTCCTTGGGAACAACTTTGCAAAGATGCAAACAGGCCTGTGTTCCAAAATGTCACTGCTTTAAATATTAATAGTTTTATTTATTTAATGGAGGTGTTAAGCTTCAGAATCAGATTCCATGAGATTGTCCTAGTCCAATTAATTTTGTTATATGGTTAACTTTCTTGTCACATTTTAATTCATTATGTCATGAATTAAAGATAAATCAACAGAAAAAATTTAAAAATTGCTCCACATCCCTCTCTTACATCTGAAGATTCTTCATCAATGCAACATCACACTCTTCTTTTAGAATAAGTCAACTAAGAAACAGCAAGAACTTCTCTTTATGGACTGTCTTCCTATCCCAAGACAGACTAACTCGTGTTACCCCGCCTTTCTTATTTTAAGCAATTTAGGTTTGATGAAAACAAAGCACAGTGCTTGCTAACTTGAATGAGACCTTGGATTTAATTCCTAGTCTGAAAGAGAAAAAGAGAGAGGGAGAAAGAGAAACAGAGAGAGAGAGAGAGAGAGAGAGAGAAAAACAGAGAGACAGACAGAGAGATAAGAGACAGAGACAGAGACAAACAAACAGAGAAAAAGAGAGAGAAAGGGAAGGAGAGAGGAAAAAAGGAAGAAAGGAAGGAAGAAAGTTATATTTTCCCCAAAATTTTCATTATAAAACACCCTGGAACCTTGGTTCCAGTGTATGTTTCTCTAACTTTTATTTGACCATGATGTTGTTACCTTAGGGAATTTGTCCCAGGATCAGTGATTTTACCTTTGTCTAGCATCTGGAACAGCTTAATAAATCCTCCATGTATACTTCTTAGTCTCAAATGTTTAATTTTACAAGGTCACAAGAAGCAGAATTACAGTATCATCTTTAAGAGTAGCACCTGTCATTCCTCTAGAAAGGCATTCTTCCTACTAAGAGGATTAGTTTATTTAAACTACCAAGAAATATTATAAAGGGAAGCAACTGAAGAGATTTTAAGAAGTACAACTTTCTGAGCCTTACCCCAAACATTCTGGATTCAACTTTGCCAATATGGGAAGTTATTCCAATACAACTTGACTTCCTCTGTTGTAATGAATAATGTTGACTACAATAAAAAGATATGCCAGTGGCTATTACAGAATGATTTTCAACAATTCAACTACAGGGAAGTAATAACAAGAATTCTATTAGACTCTGATTTCAAAGAAGTGATTTTGGTAGATTCAAAGTAACAAGGAAATTGATAAAAACTGCTACAGATAAGACTGGAAAGACTATTATTTCTTCCAGAATCAGCAAAGGAAAATTAAGCTTCCTGTATATCTGCTCTACTCCAATGAAACATTGCTATTTGCATGCAATTTTAAGGGGAAAAAGTAGGGCTTCACATTTATTTATTTATTTATTTATTTATTTTTTGTACCAGAGATCGAACTCATGACTTTGCATTTGCCAGGCAAGTGCTTATACCATTGAGCTAAATCCCCAGCCCAAGGTTTGACTTTTAAAGCAAATATATGTAAAATTGACAAGAGAAGGTATTTAGCAGATTCAGTGATTCTGAGTATCTAGTTTGTGGCTCTGGGGAATTCTTTCCCTGAAATCGCCTTCCATTATGGTCCTCTACACTTCTCTTAGACTCTCCTCCTAAATAAAGTTTACAGTTAGTGTGAAGTAGATTTGAGTTTTAACTGTCTTTGCATCAAATTTTCCAACTCCAAGCAATGAACATGAAACCATTTTCACAATATAAAAGTACTGCACATTCCAAGGCCTGCTGATGAGAATGTACTCTAAGTGAATTTACAGTGATCACCTCAGAAAAGCAAAACAATTTTATAGGATCCTTTGCTTCCATTAGAGTGATTTTAAAATCTTTTAAAAAATACAGAACATAACTATGGGCATGGGAAAATGTCTGCTTCAACTAACAATTATATCCCATCATATTCTATTTGAATCTGAGGTTATGCCTTTATTCATGCTTTAACAAATTAAAATCTACCAGTTTAAGAGTACTTTTGTCATTTGCTTTTTTTTGGAAACCAATTCTGTATTTGTATTACCGTACAGAAAACGAGACTGAAATCCCCTGTTCAGTATTTCTGCAGCAACAGCTCTTGCCCCTACTGTATTGATTCCATTATTTTTCAGAGGTATTTTGATGTCTTTTCCTAGGAGAGAAAGTATTCAGGTGATAGCTACCTTTACTGTGATCCAAAAGGAAGTAATTTTATTTATTTACTTTTTAAGGTCATTTTTGGATTTTTTTATTTTTTATGTTTTTTAATTGGTATTTGTTTTTAGTACAAAATGATTACATTCACCCTGGGTAGTTGGTACATTACATGACATTTCTTAATTACTTTTGTTAACCCTCTCCCTTCTCCTCCCTCCACCTCTCTGTACCTCAGACTCACTTTTCTACATACATGTTTGTAGTACATGACGGTCACTTTCATCATAGGGACTTGGTGCACATACACAGTGCTTCAAAATCCCCTTCAACCTTTGCAAAATCTCATTTGCCTTCTTCCCTCCCCTCTTCTTCCATCTCTCAGTTCCTTTCTCATGTGTCAAATAAGCTTTTTAATTTGATGTGACTTCTTTTGTTGATTCATGGTATTACTTCTTGTACAACTGGGGTTCTGTTCAGGACGTTTTTGCCCAGCCATATGTCTTTAAGAGTCTTAGATATTTTATCTTCCAGCACATTAAGTGTTTCTGTTTTAACATTTAGATCTTTGATCCATTTTGATTTTTAGTTTAGCACACAGTGAAAGATGTGTGTCTGTTTTAAGTCTTTATATGCAGATAGATAGTTTTCCCAGCATCTTTTATTAAAGATGGTATCTTTCTCCTAGTGAAATTATTTAGCCCATTTGTGAAAGATAATGTAAGTAAGTATTCTTGGAGTTTCTGCATCTTCTACTCTGTTCCATTGATCCACATGTCTGTTTTGTGCCGAAATCGAGCTATTTTATCATTGTAGCTTTGCTAACTAACTTGAAGTTCAGGATTGTGTTGCCTCTTGACTTGCCTTTGTTGCGCCAAACTGCTTGCACTATTTTAGGTCTTTTGGTTCGATATTAATTTTAGGATTGTTTTCTCTAGATTTGGGAGGAACACTGTTGGTGTATTGATTGGGATTGTGTTAAGTTTGTATAACAATTTTGGAAGTGTGGTCATTTTCACTGTATTTCTTCTGCTTATCCAAGAACAGAAAACAACTTTTCTTTTTCTGATGTCGTCTTCATTCTCCTTTTTTCAGAGTTCTGTAGTTTTCATCATATAGGTCTTTCATTTCCTTGATTAGGTTAATTCCTAAGTTTTTCACTTTTCTGGATGATATTTTAAAGATATTTCCCCCTACATTTTCTCTCAGTGAGTTTATTATTGTTGTAAAGCAACACTTTTGATTTTTGGATGTTGACTCATATCCTGCTATGTTACTAATTTATTAATTCTAGGAGGGTTTGGTAGAATTTTGGGGGTCTTCTATGTAAAGAATCCTGTCACCTGCAAATAATGATAATTTAATTTCTTCCTTTCTATCCATATCCATTTAATTTCTTTCTCTTTACTGATAGATCTACCTAATGTTTCAAAAACTATACTGAATAGATGTGATGATAACAGACATTTTTGTTTTGTTCATGATTTTAGACGAAAGACTTTTCAGCTTCTTCCACTTAATGTGATGTTGGTCATTGGTTTGTCAAAGATGGCTTTTAAAAGAAAGTAATTTTGATAAGAGAAAAGAAAAGGCAATATTGGAAATTTCAGATTTCTGTTCTTTCATCACTATTAGTAATTTTATCAGTACGTAATGTTGAATGCTAACTATATGCAAATCATGTGTTAAATGCTTTAAATATATTGTCTGCTCCTTCTTACTTTTCTTTTTAACAAATTAGCCATAGTAGCCCAATTTATAGGGCAAGACAGTGAGGTACACAACTGTTAGATTACACTTGCTCAAAGTCACATGGGCAATATAAGAAAAAGTAGAGATTTGAACTTAAATCTGAATAACTCTAACAATAAACACCATTCAATACAGTTCTTCATGTTTAGTATCATTGTGCAATATTTTTAGTTTTGCAAAGACTATATTTGTAGCAGGCTGAATTATATAATCCCAAACTTTCCCTGGAACTGTACCTATTGTTATTTTATTGAGAGAAAAAGATGCTTACAGATGTGATTAAATTAAGTATATTCTCCTTTATTTTAAAGAGAAACATATAAATACAATAAAACTGCTTTATAGTAAGATAATAGAAAATTAACAATGGTTAATGTATTGCATAGTGTGATCTTCGAAGTAGTTTCTCAGATTACAAGATATCAGCATGCAAAATTGATCAAGCAATATAACCACAAACCAATCTTTTCTTTTTGTTCCCCAAACCAGTCTTTTTGATGAACTAAAAGAAATCAGTAGTATAATTGTCATAGCTATCTTGTATATATGTATAATTTTTTCCTTTTCCCTTCCTTCTTTTCTCCTTTCCCTCATTCCAGTTCTTTCCTTTTGAGCAGTTGCTTTCCCTTTTATGATATCTATTGTAGATTTTGCATCTTATTTACTATTTCAGTTTCTATTACTTGGGAGATAACGTGATGTTTACATGGAAGAGTCTGATTTATTTCATTGATGAGTATAGTCTCTAGTCATATTCATCTAACTATAACAGCCTTGAATTTATTCTTCTTTATAGCTGAGTAGTACTCCACTGTATAAAAATATCACATCATTTTTATCTATTCTGTGGTTGATGGGTATTTGGGTTGTTTCCAACATTTAGCTATTATGAATTGTGCTACTATAAACATGGGTACACATATATCACTGTGGTATGATATTTTTAATTCTTCTGGGAAAATACTCAGAAGAGTAAAAATAGATCAAATGGACCTCCAATTCTAGTTTTTTGATAAACATCCACACTAGATTTCCACAGTTGTTGTACCAGTCTAAATTCCCATCAACAATGGAAAAGGGTTCCTTTTACCCCACAGCCCCACCCATATTTGTTATTGGTTAATTCTGTGATAATAGCCATTTTTTTCTGGAATGAGGTGGAATCTTAGTGTTCTTCTAATTTCCTTTTCTCAAATGACCAGTGATGTTCAACATTTTTCTTGTATTTATTTTCCATTTGTATTTCTTCAGCAGAGAAGTATATATTCATCTCAGATGCCCATTTTTGGATTTGAATTTGAGAGGCCTGATTTTTTGCAGTTCTTCATATGTTACAGATTTAAGTACCTAGAGGGACAGTTGGTTAAAATTTTTTCCCATTTTGTGAGTCTTCTTTTTACTCTTTCGGTGATTTCTTTTGACATGCAAAACCTGTTTAACAAAGTGAGATTCTAGTTGTTGATTCTTTAAAGTATTTGTAATGCAAATTGCTTTTTTTTTCATGAATTCTTTTTCTACTCCTGTCTTTGAGATTTCTACTTACTTTCTCTTCCAGTATATTTAGTATTTTTGCTTTAATAATTAGATCTTTGTTCCATTTTGACTTTAGTTTAAGGCATAGTGGTAGGGATGGGTTCCATTTTAGTCTTCAGCATATGGAAAGCCAGTTTTTCCAGCACCATTAATTAAAGAGGTTATCTTTCTTACAGTGAGTATATTTGGCCCTTTTGTCAAATATAAAGTGGCTGAGTGTGTTTGTAGTTTGCCTGTGCCTTCTAATATGTTCCGTTGATCCTCAGGTCTGTTTTTTTGCCAGTACCATGCTGATTTTATCACAGTAGCTTTTGTAATCTAATTTCAAATCAGGGATTGTGATGCCTTATGTTTTGCCTTTGTTACCCAGGATTTCATTTGCTATGCTAGGTCTCTTCTATTCCCAAATGAGTTTTAGGAATGTTTTCTCCAGTTCGTTGGGGCATGCAAATAGTATTTTAATCAGAATTACATTAAATTTGTGCAATAGTTTTGGAAATATGGCCATTTTCACAATTGTTGTTCTTATTCATGAGCAGGGGACATCTTTCCATTTTCTGATATCCTCTTAGATCTCCTTTTTCAGAATACTGCAATTTTCAATGTATAGATCTTTTACTTACTTTGTTAGATTGATTCCTATGCATTTCATTTTTATTTTTGGATTCTCTTTTGAAGGTTGTGCTTTCCATAATTTTTCTCTCAGTGATTTTGTTGTTTGTGTGTAGAAATTCTATTGATTTTTGAGTATTGACTTTGTATCCAGCTATGCTATTGAATTCAGTTATTAACTCTAAGAATCTTTTGGTGGAGTTTTTGAGGTCTTCTATATAGCATATCATATCATCTGCAAATGATAATTTAACTTCTTTCTTTCCTATCCTTATTCTTTTTATTTTTCTCTCTTGTCTAACTGTTATGGCTAATATTTTCAGTGCTATTTTTAATAGGAGCCATGATAGTGGTCATTCTTATCTTGCCCCTGATTTTAGAGTGAAATCTTTCAGTTTTTGTCCACTTAGTATGAAGTTGGCTTTTGGTTTGCCGTAGATGTCTTTTACTGGATTGAGGTAAAAACCATCTCTTGTGATTTTCTGTAAGATTTTTATTATGAATGAATGTTAGACTGTATCAAAAGCTTTTTCTGCACCTATTGATGATCATTAGGATTTTTGTCTTTGGCTCTTTTGATATTACATTTATTAATTTGCATATGTTGAACCATCACCCATACCTGGGGTGAATTCCCCTTGGTCATTTGTTGCATTATTTTTGCTAATATTTTGTTGAAGATTTTTGCATCTATGTTCATTAAGGAGATTAGTCTGTAGTTTTCCTTTTTGGTTGGGCCTTTCTCTGGTTTGGGTATCAGAGTAATACTTGCCTCCAGGAATGAGTTAGGAAGGATTGCTTTCCTTGTGATTTCATTGAAGAGTTTGAAGAGTATCAGCATTAAATATTCTCTAAATTTCTTATAAAATTCAGCTGTGAATCCATCAGGACCTGGGCTTTTATTTGTTGGTAAGTTTTTAATTATGTTTTCAATTTCATTAACTGATACTGGGATATTCAGGATTTTTATATCATCTTGATTCAGATTTGGTAACATTTCTAGAATTTCTAGAACTCTGCCCATTTTTCCTGTTTTCTATTCTATGCAAGTAAAGTTTTTCAAAATAGGTATTGATGATATTCTGAATTTTCACAGGATCTGTAGTGATTTCATTATTCTCCTTCCTTGTTACATTTGAGTTTTTTTTTTTTTCCTTTCTTGGTAAGGTCAGTCAGGAGTTTCTCAATTTTATTTATTCTTTCAAAAAACCAGCTCTTCAGTTCATTAATTCTTTGTTATTCTTAGTCTCAATCATGTTAATTTCTACTCAAATCTTTAAAATTTCCTCCCTTGTATAGGCCTTTATTCTGACTTGCTCTTATTTTTCTAGAAGCTTGTGCTGTGGCATTAAGTGGTTTAATTATTTTCTATTTTCTTGATATGAGAATTCACAACTATAAATTTCTTTCTTAGGACTGCTTTCCCTCCATCCCACAGTTTCAGGTAAATTGTATTTATATTTTCCTTTGATTGTAGGTGTTGTTTAATTTCTTCTTTAATTTCACCTGTGGCCTATTGTTTGTTCAGGAGAGTGTTATTTAATTTCCATTTTTATATGGTGTTTTTGCAGTTTCTTTTGTCATTAATTTCCAGTTTTGTTGCACTATTGTCAAATAATATGTGTAGAATAATTTCAATTCCTTTACATATATTTAAGCATGTTCTGTGGTCCAATATATGGTCTATTTTAGAGAACAACCCATTTGCAGCTGAGAAGAATGCATATTTTGATGTTGTTGAGTAGAAAACTATAAGAGTCTATTAAATAATTTTGTTCACAGATTTGGTTCAGCTCTGTTACTTCTTTGCTGATATTTTGTCTTGTTAATTTCTTTGTGACAGTGGAACATTTGTTTAAATTTTGTGCATTGTATTTCTTTCCTATAGTGATCATTAAGTTTCCATCCTCTTCCTCTCATCATCTATTTTTTATCTAGCTGTACACTAGAATTGCTGTGCAATTCCTTTATGTAAGTTGACATTTTTTTTAACCTGAGAGATTATTTTTGATCTGATTTCTTATATAGCCTCAGGAATCTGTGTCTTTCCTTCAGCAGCTGTCATTTCAGAAATTTCAGATGTGTGTCTTCCAATTTATTCTATGTCAATGTCCCTGGACTTGGCCTGGGTGGGCAGGAGGTCTGAGATTGGATCTTCCTTCTTTTTCTTGTCATTTTCTATTGCACAAAATTATTTTTATTTGTTTTCTGTGATGATCCTTGTGAATTTTTGTAATATGTAGCTGTATCAGTAGTGTCTAGGCCTCTCTAGGAAAACTTGTATTCTTCACAGATGTCTTCTGTATGTAAGAAATTTTTGGATTGTGTCTGTTCCAAAAGCCTACATTCCCAATTAATTAAGAAGTCTGATGGTATGGACAGCTATTTTGAAGATAACAAGAGACATTATGGTAACCCTTATTGATTTCCTACTATCTTGTTTTGATGTCCTGTATCACTTTCACTGTTTTGTTTTGATTGGCTTCATTCTGTCTTATTTTTATTTTGTTTGGTTTTATTCCCTTAAAAATTTTTTTAAAAAATAGAATGTTGATATGTTTTTGGCTCGGCCCAAGTCCTTTGATGTAGGGCTGTGATGAAGTTTTTACCCCAGAGCTTCCAAGTATTGTTACAGAAGGGAGAACAGCTGACTACATCAGATATGACAACCCAGCTAAAGTAGTAAAATTGCCATAACAATAGCATCAAGCACAATTTAGAAACTGAAAAATTATGGTAACTATAGGAACAAAGTCTATAGGTATAGAATAGAACCAATCATAAATTAGGAGTTCATATGCAGTGTTTCCCTTTGGCAAAGTGGTTTTACTCTGTGGTGGGAAAATTTAGGAGGATAGTGTATAGATCAAATATAACTGGGAAGGAACTAGGAGGACAAAGGATAGTCCACAAGGTTTGGGAAACAGGAGAAGGAGGTAGAAAAGAAAAAATGATGACATACTCAAGGGGTTACCTGAACTTGGTCTCTGAATTTGGAGAATGAGTTTAGTTATCTGTGGCTGGAGTTCTTTGCAAGTGTTTATGAAAGAAAAAAAGAAAAGACAGAAAGACAGAAAGACAGAAAGACAGACAGACAGACAGACAGAAAGAAAGAAAGAAAGAAAGAGAAAAGAAAGAAAGAAAGTGTGAGGGTCGAGACGCCCGCCACGTGAAGGAAGACACCAACAGACACCTTCTCATGCAATAAGCATGGGGTCTTTATTATCCAAGCATGCATGGGGCTCACTGAACACGCAGGAACAGAGAGCCCCGAGCTAAGCATGGGCAGGGTTTTTAAGCTATTGAACAAAGGGAGGAGGAGACCTTGCAAGCGCGGGTACAG